>JAJOOS010002619.1:0-69813 GCA_029582725.1 Solanum chiquidenum
TAGAGATAAAATTAATACTTAGTTAATAATAGAACACAAGTATAATAATAACAAAACATAATTTAACTAATTCGAATAAAGTTATGTATCACTTCATAATGATAAAGATAGAATTAACACCTAGTTTAATAATAAAACACAATTATACAATAACAATGAAACATAATCATATTAAGTATCATAACATATTTAAACAATTCACATAAACTAAACATAATAATTTAATCAAAATATAAACATGCTTCATTATTTTTTGAAGTTACATTGCCAAATGTAAGAAAAGAGATGTACCTAAAGAGATGATGACAAAACAATGATGAAAGCAAAACTTAATTAAACTCCCAAAGATCACCAAAAGATGAAATATATATCTATTTTTTCTTTTAGAAGTTATGATTTCCCTCTTCTAATTTTTCTGTTCTTGCCCTTTTCTTTTTTTTGAAATGAAAGAAGAATGGGGTTTTAATAGGTGTTGAGCATTAACCCCTCCACTCTTCTTGAAAACTTAAGAGCCAATGCATGCATTGGACTCTTTGTTTTCCCAAGGTGCCACCCAACATGACCAATGGAATTTCCTCTTTTCTTTTTTTTTTCTTTTTCTTTTTCCAAGATAAAATTAATTAAAAGACTGCATTGCCCTTTTAGATGACCCATTTCTTTTATTCATTAATTGAATAATAGCTAAATGGGTCATCTGAAAATTTGGAATAGGCCTTAAATGTCTTTTTGGATGACCCATTTCTTTTATTCATTAATTGAATAATAGCTAAATGGGTCATCTGAAAATTTGGAATATGCCCAAAATGTCTTTTTAGATGACCCATTTCTTTTATTCATTAATTGAATAATAGCTAAATGGGTCATCTGAAAATTTTAAAATAGACCCAAAATTGATCAAGACCCAAAAATAAAATAAAATCATACCACTAACACAAAATTAAAACAACTAAACTATTTTGAAGATCAAACACAACAAATAAGGCAGAAAAAAAAAAAAAAAAAAACCGAAATTAAAAATAAAAATAAAAGTCAAACAACAACTTAAACATGAACTTCAAGAACACTAACAAAACAATACAAGTCCTGCATCAAAACAACTTATATGGTTAAAAAAAAAGTGATAATGACAAATTTGGATAGAGGGTGAGAGGGGGAAACGATTGACATAAATTTTCGGATGAATGGAGGTCGCCGGAAATTTTTGACGAATTTTGGACATAAAATTTACATCCAAGGGTAGCCCTTGAAGAGCTCTACACTTTTATGTAAAGGATATAGGACGGGGATGACCGAAACTTTGTAAATCTTTAAAGAGAAGAGAAAAAAAATGTTTGATTTTTCTTAGATCTATGGAGTTTGGCTACGAATATGAATGAATGGTTTGCGGATTTGTGTAGAGGAGGATGAAAGGAAGAAGTGGTAAAAACTTAAAGATTTTTTTCCGGCTAACGGGCGGTGGCCGCCGGCGGCAGTGGCGGTGGTGGCCGTGGCCAGCCGGCGACAGGTGGAAGCAAAGGGGAGAAAAAATAAATAATAAAAAAAAATGGCAATAAAAATTTGATTTTGGGATTTTGTATTTTTGGTAGGGTCCCATAAGAACCTTTGGATCAAAAAATCATGGATGGTTGAGATTTAATCTTGACCATTCTATTGGACCGGATCAAAATTGATTGGGCCATCAGAATTTGGTCTAAATTAGTCCAATTCAAAAAATTGGGTCATTTGGCCAATAAAAAAAATATAAACAAAGACAAAATTACCCAAAATACAAAACAAAAGATATAAGACCTTACTATATATTGTAGGAGTACAATAAACACGTCAAAAATTTGGTGTTCACAAGAATAAACCTGAACCGGTGACCGTTCATCCAAACCTGAATCATTTTCTTTTGGTTTTTCTTCAACTTCAATTTTTACTGATGAAAAATCAACATTGTTTTCCCAATTTCTTTGGTTTTCAAAGCTTCATGATCAGGTGATGTTTGTACATTCTTTGCATTTACTTTTTTCATTGAGACGTAAAAAAACAACAACAAAAACTAGAGAAAAATCAAGAATGGAGGTATGAGAACTCTAGGTTCATTAAGGGTTTCTAGTAGATAAAAAAATTATGAAAAAATCAAATTAAAATGTAAAGAATGATTTTTAGGAATTTCAAGAAAAGGGTATACTTTGAAATGATGAGAAAAACAATAGATACAAAAATGATTTTTTTCTTTGAAGATGAAATACAGAAGAAGAATCAATTTTTTTGTCTTTCTTTGTAAAGATTTGAACTTTGAAAAATTTGGAGATTTGAGAGAATTAGTTAAATGTTTTTTCTGCTTAGGAGTTCTGCAGATAATTCAGACAGATAGAAGGGTTTCGAAATGAGAGGGAAACATATAAAGGGATGGATCGGAGGTGGGGTGGGAATGGGGGGTCGAGGGGACTTGGAAAGTAAATTTTCCAACTAGGAAAGTGATATAATATAATAGATTGCCTAAATTAGTAGATTATACTACTTTTGTGATATAATGTAGGGGTGTCAATCAGACGGTCGATTATTTATTTAAAAAATATATCATCTCAATTTTTTGAGTATTTTATATTATATAACAAAAATTAGATTTTCTAAAAATCATCCCAATCATATCAAACTATCAGTTTCTCTTCGGTATCGATACGATTTGGTTGTTTTTATTTAAAAAATTTACTTTTAAAATGTCACTTCAAAATCTACTATTATTAAAATATTTCTTTAGAAGCACTTAAATTCTTCATCAAGAAGTCAATAATGTAAAATCTTATGTTTTTGAAGACGCACTTCAATTCTTCATCAAGAAGTGAAGAATGTAAAATGTTGTTGTCGTATTGTTTGATCTTAAACATATAATATGAGTGCTTACATAGATTTTTTCGTATTGGTTGACGGAGTATCTTATATAATGTATATTAGTTTTAAACCTTATTAATTAAAGACTAATTAAAGAGCAAAGATCCAAAGTTATCCATTCACCAAAAGCCCATGACCAGGTTATATTTATAATTGAAAAATGGTATAAAATATATTTAAGGTATGAAATGAATTTGTTTATTTTTGTATTGCCCGTTTTAACCTTGCATGGTAAGAGTTTTCCTATCTAGATGTTAGAATAGATTTTCGCATGACCCGATGTGTTGGGTCGTGACACATTAATAAGTTCTTTCTATGTTCTTCGAAATTAACTTTATCAGGATCTTATTGACATAATTACTTTCTCAAGGCTTATTAATCTTTCCTAAGTATTAGAGCATCGTTATTTTATTTTCGAGTTGATAAAATTCAGGACCCTCAACTATTTAATACTAATATCTTTCTCTCTCTTTCTCTAACACACACACACCATACTATACTTATTAAATTTGATTATAAATATATATAATATGTATATAATCAATAAATTTATTCGTGCTTTGCGTTGTCAAAATGATTTTAATTGAACTTAGGATATGGAATTTTAAAAATATATGATCATTAAATAAAAATAAAAAAATAAATTTGTAAATGACATAAATATTAATAATCTAAATGTAACTTGATTAAAATGATCAACATCTCCTAAAATAGAGTATAGAAAAAATTGCATGATGACATATCTCAAGGAAAACAACTTTGTTGTAATATTTGATAAATTTTCTCCATATGTTCTCCAAGATAACGTTATCAATTTTTCATTGATATAATTATCTTCTCAAGATTGATTGCTCTTTCTAAAATATTTGAGCCTTATGAATTGATAAAGTTTACAACCCTCAACTATTTAATACTCATCACACACACACATACACCATACCATATATATAAAATAAAAATCTATTGGCTAAATCCACTCCCACATGCATCGTATATATAAGAATAGTAACTTGTCCGGTGCAATCTAAATAATATAGCTTTTTTAAATATCTAATTATGTAAAGATAAAAAATAAAAGAGTAGATTTAAAAGATAATAATGAATATTGATAATTTAAACATTAAATTAGTTAGTCTATACTATTTATTTCAATTGATTGATGGCGTGATTCTATAGATGGAAAGATTTGAAGGTTTAAAATTAGGATAGAAGTTTTGTAAGTAGCAACGTTTTATAGCATTAAGGGGAAGAGACGGGGTGGGGGTAGAGGTTATATTAGTCTATTTTGCTATTTCTCCCTTTATTAGTGTTAATAGAATTTTTTATGTGACTAATGTTTTTACTTGTTCGTTTTATTAATTTCTAGTTGTTCCTTCATTGATCGTGTCTATCTTCCCTCTTTACTACCGTTAGTTTTTCTATTTTTTTTTGTTATTGTTGTTTTGTTTTCATAATAATATTCTTGTAATTATTATAGGTTTATATTTCTCAGTAGCATGATAATGTATTTTTGTTCTAACCAACCCATATGTAATTAAAGGAAAATCATTAACTTTTTAGTTTATTTTACACATGCATAATTTGTTTAAGGTATGCTAAACGTGATAACAAACCTCTATGGTAGAAAATCATTTTTCATTAATGTATTACTTTATCTATTTCAATTTATTTATTATATTTCCTTTTTTTATTCATTTCAAGATGGATATTTGAACCTTGATTCTACGTTAGAGGTTCCATATAACACATGAGTAACTAGCCAAAACTCTGTATGGAAAGATAGTAACTTCTATTTTATTTCACATGGCCAAGGGAAAGATGTCAAAAAAATCATTTTAAAATGAATAAATAATTCATCCAAAATCTTATAAGATATTGTTTCTATCTTTGAATCAATGAACTCAAATTTTGAATTTGTCTATCAAGATATGAAGCATTAAATCAAAAGGCTATTCTATGAGTTCAAATTACTCATTTGTTGCTTATGCTTCTAGCCATTATAGGAGGTAAACCTAGCTGGACCGACGACTACTAGCTAAACTTTTATCATTTCTACTTGGAGAATTAATCTTACAGCTTCCTTTTTTTCTTATTTTCACATAACTTTCATGTGAGCCGCGGAACAATGCGTCCATGAATTCTTCAACGCTTGAACACGCCTGCTTTATTTCCACGTCCTGCAATTGATCTTCGCAATAAACCTGATTTCCTAATGTTAAAAAACAAAAGTTTGGAGTTGAAGATGGCTTTAAGATTTTTTGTTTGAACATATATTGTACTTTGTAAAAAAAGAAAGCTTAATTTGTGCGACTGAACCACTGTTTCTCTCAAATTACTCTTCAAACAACAACAACAACAACAAACTCATTGTCGAGAGTATACAGACCTTACCTATATCTCGTAAAGATAGAGAGGTTTGTTTTTTATAGACCCTTAGCTTAAGTCAAAAATCGTTATATTAAAATACTTAGTTCAACAACAACAACAGCAACACCAATATACTGAACATGGATTCTCGAATAAATAGAATTAGAAGATGAGTTTACCGGGGAATCATTATCATCAATCTTGTTGAGCTCAGGCTTTAGATATGACTCATCTGCAGCATAATTCGATTCACAAACATCAGAAGCATGCTTAGGAATGCATAAAGAAGTTTTGGAGATAACAAAATTTACGAAGTGTCTGTGGATTTAAATATAATCTGAAAACCATGGAGTGCCTCTCTTTGAATAAAACATTATATATGCCTCTGCTACCAAAACAACATCTTCTTGAACAAAAGCAACCTATGACAAAATCAAACAAAATATCAAGTTAGTTGTCGTAAACTCAAAATGTTTCTAACAAATAAGTAAATTCTACTATTTTCCATACCTTCTCGTCATCAAATTTATACCATTCATTTAGATCATAATGAATGAAGATGCAATAGTGTTCTGAAGATATTGAAGGTCCGTAATGCACTATAATTGCGTTAAGATAGTATTTCATTTCTTCCTGTTCAGAAAAAAGAAAATTTAGAAAGAACATCATGCAACTGCTAACAAAATATAAAATTCCAAATGAAAATACTCACATTATTGATTTTGTTGGTATAAAGAATCATGTCCAATTCCAGCGGAAATGAAACATGCTTGTCCACCTTCTGAACAACTATTACGTTATTTTTGAATCTATTCAAATGTAAGGCAACAACAAAAGGAGCATGATCAACGAGGAGCTGCTTCTCAAATTTCCTCCATTCTTGCACCTTTCACAATAAAATTTGATCTTCTCAATTTTAGTAAAAGACTATAGTGTTGTTGGTACACTATCAATGTCCTAAATCTCTAAAGTTATGTTGATTAAAGGCTCGTGTCTGACAGAGAAATGACCACAATTGCAACAACAGAGTTGCTAATTGAGAAAAACAGACTAACAATGTAAATAAAATATCTACAATTGGGGTCTTGTAACACCTCAGGTTTCGAAAAGAACTAAAGAAAGGCTCGTGCAAGTCAAGCATCAATTTTTAGTTTTGGGTCAACTTCAATCAAGAATATCTTTTAGCATATAAGGAATTAGTTTGCCCATTACCTATCAAATTAAAGCTCTTTGAGTCATATTTCCAATGCCGCCAAGTTTGCCTGATTTTGAGCTCAGAGTATAAAGTTATGGCCTTTGAGTGAAGCCTCTCTATTTAAGGCATCTCATTCATTTTAGAAGGGTATTTTGGTCTTTTCCTTTTTCTAATAGGCCTATCATGTTTTTCCTCACCCAACTTAGGGTCTAATCAAATTTAGACAACTTTTTCACGTTCCTAAACACTTAGAGATTTAGAGTGAGGTTTCAAGAGGAGAAAAGGGCAGGGTTTCAAGCGTTCTTTCAAGAATTGGGGGTTTCACCAAGAACATTGTTCTTTCCACATATGTAATGTCACGCCCCGAGCCTTCACATTGAACGTGACTAGCACTCGAGAACCATCGCTGGCCCCAAGCGAACTCATGCCTTGGCTCAACTCTCAGCGGAATACTTACTTATTAATAAATGAACTCAAAAGTAAAGATTTAACTCAAAGTTTCAAATACTTAAATCAGAATATTTAGAAATAAATATTCAACTGGCCAAAGAGGCAACTCAAGTCTTAAACATTAACAATAGAAATGAAAAGACTCCTCAACTACTACTGTCTATGAAGCCTCTATTAATTGAGATGAACGTCGGGACAAGACCCACAACATTCTAATTAACAAAATTGAAAAGTAAACTCAATGTCAAACTCTCCGAAAAGCAAGGAGGCACACCAACTCTAGCTGGAACATGACTCGATCAACGAAGCACCGATTGATCATCCAGATTCCATGTATCTGCATCATAAATATGCATGCCAAATGGCGTCAGTACATGAAATGTATGAGCATGCAAGGAGAAATCTAAAACATGACATAAGCTTGAACTGGAACTGAAGAAACATACTTACCTCATCTCAACCTCTACTCAATTCAATATAAAAGCAATGGTAAAGATACAATATGAAGAAAATCTTTTAAAATAGTAGATAACAACTCAATGTATTTAAGAATACAATAATAACTCAATTTGTATGTAAAAATACAAAATAAATCTATTTGGGAGATTCACTAACCAACAACCATCACTATGAGCTATGTGATGATACAACGTCTCCCCCACGCTACCAGAACTGTCCTATACCTTGCCGGAGTATATGACATCCTCAACTAAGTGGATCCACTAAGCTATGCTTAAAAAGCAGTAAGAAATCATCTAAAAAGTATGACTCTTTCTACCCACGTTGGCTACATGGTTTTTGAGCACTTTGAGTTGTATGAAATCGTCTCCATATCGATGCTCGATACTACTCACAAAATATAACTCCACTAATATGTTTAAAAGCATTTCCTCATCCTCAACTTTGAGATTATTACTCAAAAGATATCTCTTAAAAGAGATAGTACTCAAACTCTTCATAAACTCATTTGGAAATCGATGTTTCCCCTCAATTTAAATGTAAAAACATTTACTCTTTGGGAATACTTAGTTCCCATATATTCATTTTGAAAAATTAAACTCAACTCTACTCATCCTCATACTCATAACACCCCAGAATATTTTTGAGCTAAGACTCGAACCGTTCTTCGTAGTGAGTGAGATTTTTGCAAGGAATTTAAAATTTCTTGAGTATTAAGGTCACTAGATGTAGTACCTTGAGTTCCAAGAAGAACTAAAGAGAAATCATTCAAGTCATTCTTAAGTTTTCTTAAGTTTTGGGTCAACTTCAAGCGACCATAACTCCTAGTACAAGATGATTTAGGTGAGATATAAATGTAAAATTAAATCCCTTCGAGTCCTCTTTCAACGCCCCTAAGTTTGCTAAATTCTGAGCTCTGAGTAAAAGGTTATAACTGATTTACTAACGACGCCCAAACCTGGCAGCAGCTCAGCGATGGCTCCGCGTTACGGAGCAAATACGGACCTCATTGCCTGGTGAAAAATTATTCCGACTCCCAGCTCATTTTAATTATTTCTTTAAGGGTATTTTAGTCCTAAAAACCCTTAGGAGGTCATCTAAATTTCCCTAAACGAGTAGAAAATCAGTTTTCTTAAATCAAACCCTCTCATCCACTACAAAATTCTATGCTCAAGGAATTCAAGAAACGCTAAGGCTAGGGTTCATCTTTCAAGATTTTCCTTCAAGGCCTTCAAGAATATGGTTCTTTTAGCTATGTAAGCTTCCATATTGTTGCGTTTGTTCACCCAACCGCCAATCATGTTAATTTTAGCGTTAAGTTTGTTCTAGAAAGTTGAAAGTATAATGTTCTTGAAATTGGCTTTAGTTCTTCAGTTTAGAAGAGATTATTAAGTTCCTTGATGAAATCATGTTAATTTTTCAGTTGTTTATGAGTAGGTTCTTGTGTTCGTGTGTTGGGTATCTAAAATTCTAAGGAGGAATTGAGAAAAAGAACCGAGTTTAGGTGAATTGGGGTTAGAAAATGAAGAAGGAAAAAGTCGGGCGAATCTGGCACCTTGCTCCGCATCGCGGACCTGCCTCCCCATTTCATAAATTTTGTCTTCACGTCGCTGAGAGGTCATGAACCTCTCTTCCTCAAAAGTTAATTCGCGACCAAATATTTTAATTCATTTACGCATCGTGGACTTGCTTCCAGACAGTGATTTCTTAATAATTTTTTATGTTTAACTATCTAAAAACACTCCTAAACATCACGAGATCATTCCTATCACAAATCACAACCTTGAGTTCATAAATCACATTCAAGGTAGAGTTGAGAGTCAAGTCTTGAGAGTTCTTTCGGACATTTTGAGAGTTCCTTTGAGTCCTTTGAGGAGTCTTCTACAACTTCTAATAACTTGTTTCAAGACTCGAGTTAGTGAGCATGAGAGTGAGGAGAATGTATTCATGAGTCTACACTATCACCTAGATCCTTCGTATCATGAACCATAACTCTTGAATTCATAATTCACATTCAAGAGAGAGTTAAGAGTAGAGTTCAAGAAAGTCTTTGAGTTCAATTGTGAATCCTTTGATATCCACCATATATTTGAGTTAAGTTTTGAGAAGTAAGTATGAGAATGAGAAGAGTCGTATACCTGAGTTCCTTATTGATATTTTGACCCTTGAGTCGAGATGTTCATGCCCATAATTCCGCATGAACATTATAAGTCGAACAATCTTGAGATGAGAAGTATTTTTGAGTCCTTGAGTTGAGTAGTTCATGCTCATAATTTCGCATGAACCTTCTGAGTTGAGAATTCTTGAAATTAGTAGTATCATTGAAGTTCTTGATTTCCAAGTATTTGAGTCTATCTATGGTTATTGAAACCCTTGCATTGAGTCGTTCAAGTCCATAATTCGGCGTGAACCATATTTTTAAGAAGTCTTTTACAAATGTTTAAACTTTGTTTTAAGACTTAAGATTTGAAGTTGAGTAAAGAATAAGAGTAAAGTTCATTTTCTTTGAAATCATATATGGGAACTAAGTATTCCCAAGAGTAAATGTTTTCACATTTAAGATGAGAGGAAACTGAGATTTCCGAAAGAGTTTTGAGCAAGAAAGGGAACACCGATTCCAAGAGAGCTTTTAAGCTAAGTTTTTGAGTAATTATCTCAAACTAAAGAAAGATTTTTGTTTTTTTACAAATATATGAGCTAAGTATATTTTGGGAGTAGTATTGGGAACCGATATGGGGGCGAGTTTGAGTTTAGATAACTCACGTCTCCATAAACCATGTAGCCATCATGGGTAGTAAAGGATAATATTTTTTAGATGACTCCTTAAGATGCTTTTAGCATAGACTAGTGGATCCACTTAGTGAGTTATGTTCTATACCCCCGACAAGGTATATGATGGTCCTTGGCAGTGTGAGGTAAAACATTGTATCACCACTTAGGCTCATAGTGGTGGTTGTTGGTTAGAGAATCTCCCACAAAAACTATATTACTTTATTATATAAGTAAAATTGAGTTTGTTATTGAATTTTATTTAACGAACTAAGTTGTTTTTATTGTTTTATAAAGCTTTCCATATATTGCATGTGTATTGTTGCTTTATATTGAGATGAGTACCCAGAGTCGAATATCATATCTTTGTTTTGAGTACCCAGAGTCGAATATCATATCTTTGAGTTGAGTATCTAATCTCTAAGTTGAGTATCTTATCCTTGAGTACTTCTGAGTTGAGTAAGTTTGAGTAGTTTTGAGTATCCTTGAGTATTCCTTGAGTTGAGTAAGTTTGAGAGAGGTAAGTATGTTTCCTTTTTATCAAGTTTCACACTTATGCTTATGTTTTAGAATTCCTCTTACATGCTCGTACATTCCACATACTAGGCCATTTGTCCTGCATCTTCTCATGATGCAGACACATATATTCAGGATTATCAACTGGAGCTTCGTTGATACATCCGGAAGTTCGAGTTAGCTATGGTGAGCCTCCTTGTTTCTGGAGGATTTCATTTACTTTTCAGTTTAGTCAGGATGTCGTGGGTCCTGTTCCGACTTCCATCTTTAAAAGTTAGAGGCTTCATAGATAGTCAGTATAGTTAAGAAGTCTATATTATTCATTTATTTTATTAAATATTTTAAAGACTTAAGTTGCCTATTTTATGGAGAGTTGAATATATTATTTTTATTCTAAGTTGTTCATTTTAGTTTAAGTTTTGAAAAGTTGAGTTTATTGAATTTTATTCAATTTTAAGCTTTTGCATGCTTAAGTTAGTCTTCCGCTTGTAGTCAACCAGGATGAGGGTTCGCTTTGGGACCAACAATGATTTTTGAGTGCCGGCCACGTCGAGGGTGTAGATTCGGGTCATGACACAAGTACTCAAGTCTTAAAACAAGTTTTAAAAGATTGTAAAAGACTTCTCAAAATGACTCGAAAGAACTCTCAAGACTTTACTCTTAACTCTACCTTGAATTAGAATTATGAATTCACGGGTTATGATTCATGTAATGAAGGATCTCTAGATGTTTAGATGTAGTTTAAAGTAGTTACAATCAGAAAGGAGTAAAGGTACACTTTAAAAGAACTTAGACAGAGAAAACAATGGAAAAATGTGGGTCAGGCAACCCTGGCGCGCTGCTGCCGCGGGGAGCCAATCCCTAAACTACAGAAGCCTCATTCTGGCGCACTACTGGGACACACCACCTTAGCTCCTCCCCAGGTCAATCTGACTTTTTCTTCTCATTTTCTGATCCTTATTTGCCTAGAATTGATGGATTTCCTCAAATTTTCCTTAGATTAAATTACCCAATACAAGTACACGAGAATCTACTAAAAAACAACCCTCAAACTCATAGCATTTATCTCAAGAACTCATCAAACTAATCACAAATGTTTTAAGAATGAAACATCTATAAAACTCATCAAGAACTCAAATCCTTTAACCTCAAGAAACGACATTACGAATAAATTCAGTGTGTGGGTGAACGTTCCCAACACTATGATAATTTATATACCTCGATTTGGTGAAACAAATCCTCACTAATTTGGGTAAGGACCAAAATACCCCTCACTAATTTGGGTAAAATTGCTTAACTGGACAGGCAGACTTCAAACAGGCATATCTCCCTAATCCGAACTAAAAGTTTAGCAAACTCGGTGGCATTGGAAAGAGGATTTAAAGACCCTTCATTTGATATCTTATGGGCCACCTAACTCATCTTGTACTGAAAGTTATGGTTATTTGAAGTTGACCCAAAACTCTCAACTTCAGCATAACTTACAAAATTCTCAATTTGTATCTTTCCATTTTAGTTCTATCTAATTTTAGCTCTTTATAAGGCGCGATGTTACAATATCTCTCCCTTGGTAACATTTGTTCTCAAATGATATTATTTTAAGTACAAATGAGGGTGCAAACATCTACACCTAACTCAAATACCCCACAAGAAAGGAATTAAAATTCAACATTTCAACTTAAAGGGAACCAAGAAAAGAATTAGTATCTTGGTTTAACACTTCTCCGGAAGAAAAGAGATGTGGGTATGTCTTCTTCATATCCTCCCAAGTAGCCCCTCAAAAACTTGATTCCTCCATAAGACCTTGACTAACGCTACCTCTTTGGTCCTCAACTTGCGAACCTGACGATCTAGAATCTGGATGGGTACCTCCTCATAAGATAGGATGTCATTAATACCAATATATTCATTAGGTATAATAAGTGAAGGATCACCCATACACTTCTTCAACATAGAAATGTGAAACACCAGATGGGCTGCTGCTAACTCTGGCGGCAACTCCAACTCATAAGCTACACTGCGAATTCTCTTGGATATCCTGTAAAGACCAATATACCAGGGACTATGTTTCCCCTTCTTGCCAAACCTCATAACACCCTTCATGGGTGAAAACTTCAAATAGACCCAATCATCCATTTCAAACTCTAAGTCTCTTCTCCTAACATCAGTGTTAGGATTTCTGACGACTCTGCGTTATTTTGAACCTTTTTTTTTGAATAATCTTCACTTTCTCCATAACTTGATGAACCAAGTGTGGTCCTATCAACCCAGCTTCACAGACTTCAAACTATCCAAATATAGAAGATCTACATTTTCTCCCATACAGAGCTTCATAAGGAGTCATCTGGATGTTAGAGTGATAACTATTGTTGTAAGCAAACTCTATGAGAGGTAAGTGATCATCCCAATTACCCTTGAAATTCATTACACACGCCCTTAACATATCCTCTAAATTCTGAATCGTACGTTCTCCTTGACCATCAGTCTGAGGATGGAAAGTAGTACTCAAATTCACCTTCGAACCCAAACCTTTCTAGAAAAACTTCCAAAATTGTGTAGTAAATTGCGCACCTCTATCTAAAATGATGGACAGAGGAACTCCATGAAGCCTAACCACCTATTGAATATATAACCTGGCATAATCCTCTACTGAATATGTAGTCTTTACCGAAAAAAAGTGGGTTGATTTAGTCATTCGATATACACTCACCCAAATAGAATCATGCTGCCTGCGAGACCGCGACAACCCAGTAATGAAAACCATATTGATCATCTCCCACTTTCGTTCTGAAATCTCTATATTCTGATCCATACCACAAGGACTTTGGTGCTCTACCTTTACTTGTTGACAATTCGTGCACTTAGCAACGAACTCTGCAACAGACTTCTTCATACTGCTCCACCAATAGACTTCTCTCAAGTCACAATACATCTTTGTGGAACCAGGATAGATAGAGTACCTAGAGCTATGAGCTTCTTTCATGATCCTCTCTTGGAGTTCATCCACCCTTGGTATACACAATCTACCTTGATACCTCAATACACCATCTCCTCCTTGTTCAAAAGCCATCACTTTCTGCTTATGAACATTTGCCTTCAAATCAAGCAAAACAATGTCTTGGTCTTATTTCTCTTTCACTTTCAGACACTAATGATGATTCAACCCCATTCATCACCACTACTCCACCTTCCTTGGAACCCAACAAATGGAATCCCAAGAGTGCAAGTTTGTTCACATCATTGGCTAACTCTTTCTTTCCCTCCTCAACATGGGCAGTACTACCCATAGAGAACCTTCTCAAAACATCAACAACCACATTAGCCTTGCCTGGGTGGTATAGAATACTCATGTCATAATCCTAGTGTGACTCCAACCACCTCCTCTGTCTGAGATTAAGCTCTTTCTGACTGAATACATACTGAAGACTCTTGTGATCGGTGAACACATTTTCATGAACACCATAAATATAGTGACTCCATATCTTAGAAGCAAACACTACAAGAGCCAACTCTAGATCATGGGTTTTGTAATTCTTCTCGTGAATCTTAAGCTGCCTGGAGGCAAAAGCTATAACTTTGCCATTCTGCATCAATACATAACCCAATCCAACTTTAGAAGCATCACAATACACCACAAAGCCTTGTGTGCCCTCTGGTAAAGTCAATACTGGGACAATAATCAACCTAGTTTTCAATTCCTGAAAGCTTTTCTCACAAGCTTCAGACGAGTGAAACTTTACTATCTTTTGAGTTAACTTAGTCAACGGGGATGAAATAGATGAAAATCCCCTCGACAAACTTCCTATAATAACCATCCAATCCCAAGAAACTCCTAATAATAGTCGGAGACGTAGGTTTAGGGCAGTTCTTCACTGCCTCAATCTCTTGAGTGTCAACTCGAATCCCATCACCAGAAACAATGTGGCTTAAGAATGCCACAAACTCAAGCCAAAACTTACACTTAGATAATTTGGCATCCAACTCTCTATCCTTGAGATTTTGGAGACCTACTCTTACATGACTAGCATCCTCCTCCTCATTCCTTGAATAAATTAGAATATCATCAATGAATACGATAACAAACATATCATGATAAGGCTCAAACACTCTGTTCATAAGGTCTATGAATGCTACAAAAGCATTAGTCAAATCAAATGACATGACCAGAAACTCATAATGACCATAACGGGCCCTAAATGCTTTCTTAGGGATATTACTTTTTCTTGCTCTCAATTGTTGATAGCTTGATCTGAGGTTTATCTTAGAAAAATAAGTGGCACCCTGAAGTTGATCGAAAAGATCATCAATCCTTGGAAGGGGATACTTATTATTTATGGTAACCTTGTTCAATTTGTGGTAATCCATGCACATCCTAATTGAACCATCTTTCTTCCTCACAAATAAGACCGAAGTGCCCTAAGGTGAGACACTGGGTTGAATGAAACCTTTTATAAGGAGATCCTTCAACTGCTCTTTTAACCATTTCAACTAAGCTGGATCCATTATATATGGAGGAATAGAAATAGGTTGAGTATCAGGAAAATATTTGTGCCCAAGTCTATCTATCTCTCAAGAGGAACTCTGGGAAGATCATCCATAAAGACCTCTGGAAACTCACCCACAATTGGAACTGACTGAATAGGTGGTGTCTCAACACTAAATCTATTAACTCGGACTAAGTGATGGACACACCCCTTCAAAACTAATTTTCTCGTCTTAAGGTACGAAATAAAACGACCCTTAGGCAAGGCTGAACTACTCCTCTACTTAATAACTAACTCATTAGGAAACTGGAACTTAACTACTCGAACTCTACAATCAACTGAGGCATAACAAGCATGAAGTCAGTCCATACCTAGAATAACATCAAAGTTCACCATATCTAGCTTAACCATAGTCAGACATGGTGTCCTTGTGATTGACAGAAATGACACAATCACGATAAACTCTCTCAGCTAGAATTGACTCGCCAGCATGCCTAGAAATGCTGAAGGGCTCAAGAAGTTGCTCTAGCAGAATATCACAATTCATAGCAATATATGGAGTCACAAAAGGTAGAGTCGCTCCTGGATCTAGCAATTCATATACATCAAAAGTAAAGAATTTGATCATACCAGTGATGTTAAAGTGTTGATTTGCAGGACTGAAGGCAAAAGAAAAAAGTAAAGACATTACCGGGCAAAAAAAAAGCGGTAAAGCTGAAGAAGTTGAAGAAAAGAAAAGCTGATGATCGCCAAGACCACTCGGCAAACCTACGAGTGACTCTTCAGCTTGCCAAAAGTTACCGAAGGCCAGCTCTGGGAAAAAGCCAACTCGGCAATGAAAAGTGCAACTCGGCGAAGCACCGAATGGATCGACGATGGCAATTCTGATCACCTAAAGTTACAGTGAGAAAGTGATAAAGTGGCAGGCCAAAATGGCGATGGTAAAGCACACTTGGCGCGTCGCCGACCTGGTCGGTGACCCGCAATTTACTCCGTCGATCTGTCCTGAAGCTGAAAAATATGGAAGAGTATAAATGCAATTTTTAGAAGATGAAAAGGAGTTCCTCCAGTTCAAAAAAGGTTGAGACACATTCTAACTCTGGGTTTTTATCAAAACACTGTTCTTAATGGATTCTGTGTTGGGTTTTGATTTTTAATTGATTCCAAGCATTCTAAAGACTTACAATTTGTTACCCAGTTGATGAAGAACATAGTTGGTAACATTTTAATACTTTTCATGATGTATGGCTAAAACCCCATTCTTGGGGGTGTGATTATGTGTTTAAATGTCTAATTAGCTTATGGGTTTAGTATTTACTAATTCCAATGTTGATTTGAAGTGGGTTTGATTGATAGTTGTGTTTCAATTCATGAATTGTAGTTGCAAATGCAGTTCTAGTTTAGCATTCTATGCTTGCTTGAGAAAGAGGATTTATAATTACAACTATCAAATGATGATTGTAGTGGTTGAGTTATTGTTCTTTTATCTTGAGAAAGTGAATTTGAATTCGATCCTACCAATCTATCTTGAGAGAGCAGATTAATTAAGGTTTTGGGATGTTTATAGCGTTATGCTTGTCCAGGTTTGAGAGAACTCGCTTGATTCATGGTAGTTGACTGAGATATGGCTATTACATCTAAAGCCTAGCCTACTCACGATGATTCAACGTCTTTTAGTAGATATTAACCACCTATATAGCGAAATTAGCATTTAATCGATCACATTCCCAAGGATCCCTCTCTGATTACTACTATGTTTTCATAGTTGTTAATTGCTCAATCTAATTCCCCCATTTCACACTAGTTGTCAACCTCTTAAATTTACTTTAAATTGTTTCTCTAAAGTTTACTTCTACAAATGACTAGAACATGCCTTTTACTTCTTAATTGAATTCTCTACAGTATCACTCCCTATGGGATCAACCCCAACTTTTCATTGGGTTTATGCTAGATTGCGATCGCCTATAATTAGAATTGGATGAACTATAGTTTAACGTTATCAAAAATAGCACCGCTGTCGGGGAGTGGTGGTTAGAATTCTTTTAATGAAGCTTAGTTGTGAACTAGTCTTGATGTAGTTGAATTAACTTACTTTTGTTTGTCGTTGGTTGCTCTTGAACATGTGACGAGATGAGTGTTAAAGGGAGAAATGCTGGACAACTTGAGCATAATGATGACATCGATAACTTGCAACATTTCAATGAAGATCAATTAGGAACCGCGGGTTCTATTCGATTGCCTCCGATTGTTGTCAATGCGTTGTTTCACGTGACTAGCACGATATTGTAGCTGTTGCAAATGAAATGTTTATTCGGAGGGCTGGTTCATGAGGATCCCCATGATCACATCTGAAACTTTGTGGATGTGTGTGGTTGTTTTCTTTCAAGAACATCTCTCAGGAATGAGTCCGACTTCGGTTGTTCCCTTTTTCTCTGATGGGGGGGGGGGGAGGCAACTAAGTGGTTAGCCGACCTACCAAGAGACTCCATCACCTCTTGGGAAGAGTTCACTGAGGCGTTCTACATAAGGTTTTTCCCTCCCTCAAGGATGATGGAATTGAGAGATAATATTCAGGGCTTTTAACGATTTCATGGTGAACCAATTCACGAGACATGGTTACTGTTTCATAATTTGCTACTCCAATGTCCAACTCATGGACTCCCAAACAATGTGTTGTTACAACATTTCTCCCGGAGTCTAGATTCAGTCAACAAGGGGGTGGCTGACTAGCTTGTCCAAGGAGGAATTATGCAGTTTGAAATAGCATTTAATCTTCTTTATGGGATGACAAAGATAAACCGGGCTTGATACACTAGGGATGATCAAGTGTCTCATTTGAACTTTGGGATGACTAAAGAAAAAATTGAAAAAAGATGAAGAGTGGTATGAAAACATGGTCAAGATGATGACCCAAATGGATTTATTGTAAAAGCATGTCATGGGAAGTGGTTCTAAAGTTGTAAATGTGGTTGGAGTTAGTGGAGTGAACCCTGATGATGCACACTTTGAGGCCTTGTACAATGAGGAAATCCATTTCTTGGTAAATCAATGAGAGGGTTTCCATTCGAACTATCCAAGGTTATGCGGGAACCAAGGTTGGAATAAAGAGCGTGATGAAGGTTGGAGAGACCGTGATAGGCAATGGCATGATCGTGGGATTAACAGGAAGGAGCGGGATGGAGACAAGGATCGCTATGTACCCGTGCATGAGCGTCAAAAGCCAAAAGAGCAAAGGGCAGATCCTGAAAAATTTCCACACAGAGGATATGCTTGCACGTATTCTCATCACCGTCTTGCACCATCTTTCGGCATAGTCGTGCTGAGGGTCATTGGGCGACATAGTACTGCTTCGCGGAACTGCTCGGCGATGCGCCGACTGCTCCCTTTTTCCGCCGACTTGATCCTTTCCTTCAGGGCTTAGCACACTGGAACAAAAGGAGAAGTGAGACCCTTTGGCGACTCGCCAAGTGGACTCGGCGATCCTCAGGCCTTCATTTTCTTGTTCTTTTCAGCCTTTTCGTTCCTTTTTGCGAAGTAGGGTCCATGCTTTCCTTCAAACTTCAAATACCTGAAACTTAAGGGTTTTCATCAGATATTGAGATAAAATAAGCATTTAAGGAAACAATTTCTATTAAAATGTAGCCCTAAATGAGTCCAATTTGTGGACTCATCAACACCCCCAACTTAAACTTTTGCTTGTCCTCAAGCAAACTCAAGTTCAGTTGTTTAGAAAGGGTGTCTCAAACAGTGCTACATAAGACTCAATCATGAATGCACACAACAAGGTTCACTTTGCTTATGCAAAGATCAAATGTGCACTAAAAGATTCAAGTTGTGACTCACCAATATCAAAGAGTCTCATGCTCACAATACTTGCTTCAAATGCAAGTTCAAGCTCAACTATGGTGTTCAAATGCCCTCACAGAAAGGATGATTCCATATTCACACAATGGTTCACAGTTAAAATCTTCGGAATCAGATGCAACGCTCACTCTCACAAGGAAGAACTCAATGCATGCTTTCACCTATAGGTTTGCCCGTATTTTCCGATCAACGTTTGTTTCAGCTCACTCAAGATCAAAAAGGTCTTTTTAAGGCTTGTAATGGGGTTGAGTGTAAATGTATGATCAGTTAGGCTCAGTGACTTTCATCATCATGAAATGTGTTGCTCACAACACTTCCTTTCCTTTTCATTCATCATTCTCTTTAATGCTCATAAGTCATTCTATTATTCACTTTCCATGGATTGTTTGGGACCCCCATTTCTTTTGTACTTTTATTCCACAACTTTCTTTGTCATTTTTTTTTATTATTATTATTATATGGAGGGTTTCCATTTTTCTTAAAACCATGGATAAGAGGGGACTTTCCTTGCATTTCTTGACTTCCCCTTTTCATTTGGCCTAAGTTGGCTATTCAACTAACCACAATTCAAGAGGATTATAGGTAGTGGCTAAAGAAAAGTTATGGTTTCATCAAGTTTCTTTCAAAGAAAGGTAAGGCTCAAGGGGTGTTCAAAGGAGGTTCACACACTCACAAGGTAGGTCACAAAAAGTGGTATATGTCAAATTGGCTCACACTCGTAGACGTTGCCTAAGATCATATCAAGAGATAGCATCACTTAGTTAACCAGACCAACGGGGAAAATTCTAGGATCTATCATGCATGATTCAAAGTAAGCTCATCATACAAGGCATTGACACCAAATTCAAACAAGACTCTAAACTTTTTCTAGTGTGCAACGGTCATCACAAGAGACTCGATTTGATAAATGGCTAATCACAACGAGATGCAAAGAGTTCACATATTGCCTATGCAACTTCATTTGGCCTCATCGTAGCCACGCATTCATGTTCATTCGATTGAAAGAACTATTTAAGTCATCAGTATTGATCAGAATCGAGACTTAAATTTTGCAAAAGAACAACCACTTTCAACACACGAGGTGGCAAAAAATTTCGGAAAATTTTAAAATTTTCCGGAAGGGTCAAAATCATTTTTGTAATTTAAAACAAAAGGGATCCATGAGCTCAAACATCCATAAAAGAAGTGTAATCACAATTTTAAACAAAACAGCCCAAATATATACAAAACACGAATCACAAATAGCACACCAAAGGTGAGCCTCACCCCACCACAAATAAAAATAATTTGTCCTCAAATGCAATTAACAGTACTCAAAAATAAAAATAAGTAAGACAAATAGGGAGGTAAAGAAGTGATCCTGGCTATGTGGTTTCTCCATCTGTCAGGGAGTCATGGTTCTTCTGCGACTTTGGGTGTAGGTCTTCCACAATTTTAGCATTAAAAAGAAGGCGAGGTGGGGACGTTAAGCGAGTCATTGAGTGATTCAGCAAGCTCTCCACAACATCGCTAAACAACCCAATACGCCTATTTTCAACACACTTTCTTGAATGCTTCACAGCCACCCGGTTTCAACTTTACTCAAGCGCTGTCCAATTCCTACGTACTCGGCGATATTAGTTTGAATCTCCGAGTCAGTTGGCGTGTCATCGAGCAATCACTTGTTTCGCTGAGTTTTACAGAACTTTCCAGTAAACCTGGGAGTTCAAACGGCGGTCGCCATCGAAATCGCCAACAGAATCGGCGATGTGCCAATAATTTCACAAGCTCTCCGAGTTTTACAGGCTTCAATTTTGGAGATGATTGGAGCCAAACGGCGGACAAGGTCAAGTTCGCCGACCTCTTCGGCGACTCACTAATTGGATCTGTTGCTTGCTACCCTGCACTTTTCGAGCATTTTTCACCTTTCAACCTATCCACAACACGTCATTATTTTACCAATACACAACTATAAAATATTAAGGGGTTTTGGGTTGCCTCCCAAACAACGCCTTAGTTAACGTCGCGACACGATGCAAGTCAGCAACTATTCTTCATTTTCGGAGTCGCCCATGTTGTAATTAGGCGAGTCCTCGGCAAATGGTGGGTAATGACCTGATATAAAATGGCCAATTTGAGCATCATGTAGCTGAATAGTCATGGAGTGAGAGGTTGACGCTTCATTTAGCATTTTGATGTTCTCCTTCATCTCATTCAACATCTTCTCATGTGCCTTAATTTTTTGTTGAATGAGTGACAGAGCTTTATCATCCTGCACACCTCACTGCTTCTTCCTATGTTTACACTCTCGAAGAGAGGAGTGCTTTTCTTTTCCCATGGCTTGTACTTCTAATTCCCTGACTCGGGTGGATAGAACATCCAACTGGGTGACTAGTGTGTCCCAATCCTGCATCTTTTTGGCTTCTTTGTTGGCTTCTATCATGCCATCAAGGACTTTTGCTACAACTTCATAGGGCTGGTGTAGCATACCGCCCTCGCAAAGTTGATCGGCTATAACTCTATTCTCGAGTCCAAGACCCCTATAGAAGCACTCCAATAGCCCCTTGTCCGTCATCCCATGAGATGGGCATGGTTGCAGCACCGCTTGAAACTTCAGCCACATTTCCTGAATTGTATCATCCCTTACCTGTTTAAATGTTAGGAGGTTATCCCTGAGGTTCAATAGTTTCAGAAGGTGATGATCCGTGTCATATCCATAATGATTTTCCATCCTTAGTTCCCTGCTCTGATATTCAAACTAGCAAAACAAAACTACAATTTAGATTAGTAAAACTAAAACTAGGAAGAATAAAAAATTCTACTTAACTAAGAATTCCCAAATAACACCACTCCCTGGCAGTGGCACCATTTTAATGTTTGCGTAATCAACGACACAACTTCCGATGCCAGTGTCTACGATCGTGCAATAGTATAATAACCCAACCAAGGGTTGGGGTCGAGTCCCAAGGGACTGGTTTTGAGAATTAATAGAAAAAGAAAATTAGTTCTAACTAGTCATAGCTAAAGACATTAACAATTAAAAACATTGTAAATTAAAGGGGGACATAAGAGTGTCAATTAACAGTGGGGGTTTTGTCGCTAGTAAGTAAAAACAGCAAAATAAACAAAGATTTCTAAGTAATGAAAGGGGATTCTTGGGATATGGCCAGAATACAGGTTACTCTAAATTATTGGGTACATGCTTTCGATAGAAAATTTATAGAGTAATAGTGACTAGGCTAAGCTTTATGTGGGAATAAGTTCTCTCTCGAGCAACTTACATGTTTCAAATGGGTTCCTCTCGAACACCCACTTGCCGCATGAAGACCAGCCTACGCCTTACCCCACTCACTCTCTCGAGTTGAGTGTTAGGATACGGGACTAGGGTTCACTCTGTCGAGCTGAACCTTATGTCGACCCACTCCTTAGGCCATAAATCTAGTAGTCTTGGTTTCACGACTTCTCTCTCGAGCAAGCCGAAAACACATAAATAAACTTGTATTTGCAACTACAAATTTGTTAAATTCATCTAAAACTACAAGACAAAATCACACCCCAATAATTGGGGTTTTTAGCCACACATCAAGAGATAGAAATTTATACCTAAACGATCTTGCATTCAAATGGGTATGAAGATTTAAGTCTTGTTACAGGCCAAGAATGAAGAATCCAAGAGACCCAAGTCCAAATCCTTGGAGATGAAACACTCTTCTTCTTCAAGTTTTTAAAACCCTCTCAAGCTCAGAGCAAAAATAAAAAGTACTAAAAATTATATTAATTGTTTCACACTAAAAATATTGATGCTAAGCTATAAATCTCAACGAGTATTTATAGATTTCAAAAATCTGTGCTGCAGCGGATCAGTCGGCGATATTAGTCGGAATCGCCGATCAACTCAGTGATTTGCCCTTTGGTTTAGTTCATCGCCGTCTTGCACCATCCTTTGACATCATCGTGCTCTGGGTCATTGGGCGACCTAGTATTGCTTCGCGGAACTCCTCAGCAATGCGCTGACTGTACCCTTTTTCCGCCGACTTGATCATTTCCTTCAGGGCTCCGCACACTAGAACAAAAAGTGAAGTGAGACCCTTCGGCGAGTCGCCAAGTGGACTCGGCGATCCTCAGGGCTTCATTTTCTTGTTCCTTTCAGCCTTTTCGTTCCTTTTTACGAAGTAGTGTCCATGCTTTTCTTCAAACTTCAAATACCTGAAACTTAAGGGTTTTTATCAAATATTGAGATAAAATAAGCATTTAAGGACACAATTTCTATTAATATGTATCCCTAAATTAGTCCAATTTGTGGACTTATCACAAATCCTTGCCAGCATCATTTTTATGCCCTCCTCAAAATCATTCGCTATGTTCGAAGTACAATTAATCGAGGTCTATTCTTTCATTCAACATCATCTCTAAATCTCAAAGGGTATGGAGATGGAGATTAAGTAGGATGTCCAAACTCTGGAAAGTCTACGACCGGATGGTGTATGTTAATCGGATCATCACTTGTCTCATGGAAATGCACGAAGCAGCCAAAAATTTCACAATCATCATCGGAGGTAGAATATATATTAGTTTCATATGCTTGCTTTGAAAATTGTGTGGATGCATCGATTGATGGCAGAACTTCATATCTTTATTTATGGCTCCACTACATTACATGCTCACAATACTAGTGCAATACAAATATAAAAAAATTGATCCACCATGAGAACACAAAGCACATTGAAGTTGTAACACCCTGTAAGCTAGAAAGACCAAATTGCAGATTTCCAGAAGTTACAGGTGCCACCGACGAAGGCCACCTATGAACCGTAGGTAGACCCACAGACCGTAGGTAGGGTCCGTGGTTGGCCACCTGCAACCTGCTTAGAATTCTCAGAAAAAAGCATGATCCACGGCCGGACCTACGAACCGTCGGTCAGACCACGAGCCGTGGTCTAGGTCCATGGATCGTGATCCTCAACCCCAGTTTCTGATTCCAATTGACGGACTGATAGGATAGATAGTCCATCAGTCCATAGCACATCGGTCAAGCCCGTTGATGGCCCCAATAACTTTAAGTCAGTAGTCGTTTGGTCTTTTCCCCTCTGTGTTGGGCACCTAAACTACATCGTTTAACCCTTAAACTATGCAGTTTTGGTCAGTTTAAGATTAGTAACTTAGTCAGAGCATATCGTAATCGATCATTCTCCTAAATCAACCAAACTTAGAGCAAAAGAAGATAGCATAGTCGACCAAGCCCTCTCCAAGAACATAACATATTTTCTTTGGTTCCAGCCCCAAAATCAAAAGATTTCTCCATGGAATTTGTCACCAGGTATGTGGGGTTGCAATGGTGGATTCCTTTCATCCACTAGGTCCCTAAATTTCAATCAGAATCTTGATTTTCTACATATTGCATTGACCTAGGGTTTCTAGAACTTCAGATAATTGTTATGATTTAGGTGTTGTAGTGTTCTTAATCAGACTATCAAGTCTTAGTAATATTTTTGCGTAACTTCTTGCATGAAACTCAGAACCCTAGTTGTGTAGATTCTTTTAGTTTATGAATTACACTAGCTAGGATAGATAAACAAATTTACATTCCGTAGATTTCAAATGTTTCATTATCAGTACTTAATGTTGCATTTTCAGTTAGCATGTCAGAATATTGAGCTATCCAGTTTATTTTAGTTATGTTGTTTATACACCTTAATACCGAGTTGGACTAGGGTCAGTCATCCTCAGAGTCCCAGAACTACGTGCCCTCATTGGTTAAGTCCCGTCTATTGGGCATCAATTTTAGTGATCACGCCACTCATGCCTTTATATCCCTGGCAAGGTATATTGGGTCCTCTTGATGGGGTGTATACATGGGACTCCGAGTTTAGCGCACATGGTTTTATGTCAGTTAATAGTAGCTCCCACAGTGAGACTCTAGTGCATTTGACCAGGTTACCAATTATATTTCAGTATTTAGTTTCAGCATCATATGTACTTGGTCATTGCATTCAGTTTAGTTCATGCTCAGTATATTTAGTATCTTCACCATGTTTAGATTATATCATTGTTCAGTATGCTTCTTTCAGTTATATGTTTGTTCAACTTTATCCTATCTTGCATGCTCGATACCTTTAAAGTACTGACGCATACTTTGCGCTACATCTTTTCGTGATGTAGGTTCAGGTCCTTAGCATTCAGATCATGTGTAGATTGGTTCCCAATTCGTATTCAGCAATATCTGTGGTGAGTCCTCTTTCTTCGAAGACGATAGACATGTTCTGTTACATTCAGTCTTTCATTTTAGTTTTAGTTTAACTAGAGTTAGCTAGGGGCATGTCTAACATCTCTAGTCAGTTAGAGGCTTATTTCAGACATAGACAGATTTAACTTTAGTATTTTGAGTTATAGTTCAGTAGCTTTAACTATGATTTAGTATTTATGTATTCAGACCAATTTTGGGTATTCCCCATCATTAGTTACTCATGTTTTAGTTTCCGCACGGTATCTCTTATTTCAGAAAATGTTTGTATGCTTATGATATGCCAGCTCAGGGTTAGCTTGGGGTCACTCGTGATCCTAGGTCCGGTGTATACGTCAAGGGGTAGCCTCGGGGCGTGACAAAGTTGGTATCAGAGAATTAGTGTAACAGCTCGTATCCGAAAATAGATCTTAAAGCAGATTTCCAGAAGTTGCAGGTGCAACTCACGGAGGCCACCCACGGACCGTAGGGTGACCCATGGCCCGTTCTGGTGGTCTGTGGTTCACATCTGCAACCCCCCAGAACTCAGCCCCTAAATTCATCTAAGGGTCAACCCACGGCAGGACCGTAGGTTAGACCACAGTCTGTGGTCCACGTGCATGGATCAGACCCCCCAAAAACCAACCTCCAGTACTGATCGAAAGTTGACCAGCACGGACCATCAGTCGATCGACGGTCCGTCAGTCCCATCCGTCAGTGACTTCGACAGCAGCTAAGTCGGTGGTGTTTTGGTCTTTTCCTATTTTGTTGGACCCCTAAACTATGTCTTTTTAACCCTAAACTACTTGGTTTTGGTTAGATTTAACCTAGAAACATAACTAGAACTTACCTAAGTCAAATAATTCATCAAAACTTAGAAAGTTAGAACGCTAAAAGGAGAAAGAAGTCAAGAACCCTAGTTCAAGAATGCATCAAGTTTCCTCCAGTTCCAGCCCTGAAATCGAAGGATTTCTCCGTGGAATTTGTCACCAGGTATGTGGGATTTCACTAGTGGGTTCCTTTCACCCATTAGGTCCCTAGAATTTAGTCAGATTCTTGATTCCCTATTATTAGCTAGACCTAGGGTTTCTAGTTCTTCAGCAGATTATCATGAACTAGTTAATTTAATGTTCCAAATCAGATTATCATGTTATTACTCAGTTTCTCATATGATGTTCAAAACCCTAGTGGTATATATTCGTTAGTTCATGAATTATGCATGGTAGGTCAGATTATTCGGTTATTACATATATACACATGCTTCAGTTTATGAATGTCACATTATCAGTCATAATTGTTGTATTCTCAGTTTGCATGACAGTTTGAGCTATCCAGTATATTACAGAAATCTAGTCTTAATGTGTTAATCATTTAATCTATTGGGAGTAGCATAATACCAAGTTGGACTAGGGTCAGTCACCCATATAGTCCCAGATATACGAGCCACAAAGGTTGTAAGTCCCCTATGTGGGTATCATTTTAGTGATCACGCCAGCATGCGACTCCACATTATCTCATGTAATTTTATGTCGGTTATTAGTAGCTCCCACAGTTCAGACATACTCTATTGCATTGACCTTATTTCAGTACAGTTAGTATCCAGTCTTAGCATGTTATAAATTTGGTCATTGCATTTAGTTAGCTCAATCTACAGTATCTATATCATGTTCATAATATACTCTTTCTTTATTACTTGTTCAATTATATGTTATTTCAGCTTTACTCTATCGTGCATGCTCAGTACCTCTCAAGTACTAACACATACTCTGCGCTACATCTTCTCGTGATGTAGGTTCAGGTCCTTAACAGTCAGATCACGCATAGATCGGTTCTCGATCTCTAGCTCAACAGTATCAGTGGTGAGTCCTCATTCTCCAAGGATAATAGTCATGTTATTTACTTCAGTATTTCAGTCTTTTAGTTTTAGTTTTTTTAGATTTAGCTGGGGAATGTCCTAGTACTTAGAGTCAGTTAGAGGCAATTTTTAGACATATTTAGATTCAGCTTAGTATTGGAGTTTGATATTTATCTTGTTTTAAAACTCTCAGATTTGATATGTTCAGTTTTAGAATGGGTATTCCCCATCATTTTCGTTTTCATAATATTTAAACTTCCGCATTAGTTATTATTATTCTTAGTATGTTCATGTCATGCCAGCAGGGATAGCTTGGGGTCACTTGTGATCCTAGGTCCCGTGTCCACGTCTCGGAGGTAGCTCAGGGTGTGACAAACTTGGTATTAAAGCACTAGGTTTAAGTGTATTAGGATGTCTGAAAGGTCGCGCTAGGGATAGTCTTTAACATGGGTATGTAGTGCTCACCACATCTAATGAGAGGGAGGCTACAAAATGATTTACAAAAAATCTTCATTTTTCTTGTTACTCTTATCATGCGTAAGGTATGATCTAATTCCTCATTCTAACTCGACGTTCTACGTTTCAGTGATCATGCCTCCTCATAGAGCTAACGCGAGGAATGCAAATGCCAGGAACGCAAATGCAGCTCCTCCAGTCTCAGATCGAGAAGTTTCAAATACAGATTTTAGGAACGCCATTCAAATATTGGCTCAGAGTGTGGCCAACCAGAACAATCAGTGGGTCCCGGGTCAGACAAATGCTAATGTTGGGTCAGCTGCAGCCAGAGTGCGATATTTTTTTAGGATGGATCCGCTAGAGTTCTTAGGATCACAGATTTGTGAGGATCCCTAGAACTTCATTGATGAGGTCAAGAAGATCTTTGAAGTGATGCAGGTAACTGGGAATGATCGGGTTGAGTTAGCATCTTACCAACTTAAGGATGTGGCTCATATTTGGTATACTCAGTAGAAAGAGAAGAACATGGATACATATGCAGCTCTGATCACTTGGGATTGCTTTAGTGAGACCTTTCTAGATAGGTTCTTCCCAAGAGAGTTAAGAGAGGCAAAAGCTCAGGAATTTATGAACTTAAGGCAAGGTAGCATGACAGTCCAAGAGTATGGGCTCAAGTTTACCCAACTCTCCAGGTATGCTCCTCAGATGATGCTAATTCCAGGGCCCAAATGAATAAGTTTCTATATGGAGTGTCAGAATTGGTGAAGACAGAGTGTAGGAACGCCATGTTACTTGAAGATATGAGAATCTCTAGGCTCATGACTCACGCTTAGCAGGTTGAGGGTGATAAACTTAGGGAACATGCCAAGTAGAACAAGAAGGCTAGGACTGGGAACTATGACTATTCTCAACAAAAATTGGGTGGTGGTAATCGCTCGCAATGTCAGCAGAAGTCTTCAACTCCAGCACCTTCATCAGCTAGTGTTCCATCCTCCAAGTTCCGCAATGATCAGAAAGTAGGGCATCAAGCTCTAAGTCTGAGAAAAGTGTTTCAGATACCAAAACCTATCCAACTGTCCTAAGTGTGGTGAGAACCATCCGAGTGAGTGCCTTACAGGAAAAAAAGATGCTTTGGGTGTGGTCAGTCTTGTCACAGGTTGAAAGATTGTCCTTCTAGACAGGGTCAAGGAGATAATAATGGTAGAGCTCAGTCCTTAACTTCAGCAGCACCAGCAGGTCACCCGACTCAACAGGGTAACTCATCTGGTACAAGTGGCGGACAACGCCAAAATAGGTTGTATGCTTTTCAGGATCGCCAGGATCAGGAACACTCTCCAGATATAGTCATTGGTATGTTACGAGTCTTCTACTTAGATGTTTATGCTTTGTTAGATCCAGGGGCTACTCTTTCCTTTGTAACTTCTTATATAAAAGTCAAATTCGATGTCAGTCCAGAAACTCTTTCAGAACCTTTTTCAGTCTCCACTCCAGTCGGTGACCCAGTTGCAGCTAGACGGGTATACATAAATCACCCTGTCACAGTCTCCCAAAAAGTCACCTCAGCAGATCTTGTAGAGTTAGAAATGGTAGACTTCGATGTCATTCTAGGCATGGATTGGTTACATTCATGTTATACCTCAGTCAATTGTAGAACTAGGATTGTTCGTTTTCAGTTTCCAGACGAGCCAATCCTAGAATGGAAGGGTAGTAGCTTAGCGCCTATAGGTCGATTCATTTCTTACCTTAAGGCCAGAAAGATGATTTCCAAGGGTTATCTCTATCATCTAGTTTGGGTTAAGGATTCAAGCTTTGAAGCTCCAACTCTTGAGTCAGTTCCCGTAGTTAATGAGTTCCCTGAAGTGTTTCCAGAAGATCTTCCCAGAGTTCCTCCCGAAAGGGAAATCAACTTTGGAATTGATCTCCTTCCAAATACCCAGCCTATCTCTATCCTCTTTACAGAATGACTCCAGCTGAACTTAAGCAATTGAAAGAGCAGTTGAAAGATCTTCTAGATAAGGGCTTCATTAGACCTAGTATTTCCCCATAGGGTGCACCAGTGTTGTTCGTGAAGAAGAAGGATAGTTCTCTCAGAATGTGCATTGACTATAGGCAATTGAACAAGGTCACAATCAAGAATAAGAATCCCATCCCCAAGATTGACGACTTGTTTGACCAACTTCAGGGTGCTAGTCATTTCTCAAAGATAAACCTCAGATCGGGTTATCATCAACTCAAAGTCAGAGATAGTGACATTTCGAAGACAACTTTTAGAACTTGGTATGGTCATTATGAATCTATAGTTATGTCATTTGGACTAACCAATGCTCATGTAACTTTTCTGTATTTGATGAACAGAGTGTTCAAGTAGTACTTGGACTTATTCGTTATCGTCTTTATTGATGATATCCTTATTTACTCTAGGAATGAGGAAGAACATGTGAATCATTTAAGGGTTGTTCTGTAAACTCTCAAAGATCTCCAGTTATTTGGTAAATTTAGCAAATGTGAGTTTTGGTTGTAATCTGTTACTTTTCTTGGTCACATTGTGTCTAGCAAAGAGATCCAAGTGGATTCCCAGAAGATAGCAACAGTGAAAAAATGGCCCAAACCTACCTCTCCTACAAATATCAAAAGTTTCTTGGGTCTAGCAGGTTATTATAGAAGGTTCGTGGAAGGATTTTCATCCATATCCTCTCCATTGACTAAGTTGACTGAGAAGAAAGTCAAGTTTCAGTGGTTAGATGATTGTGAGAAAAGCTTTGCAGAATTGTAAACTAGGCTGACTACAACTCATGTTCTGACTCTACCAGAGGATTCAGACGGTTATGTTATCTATTGTGATGTGTCTAGAGTCGACCTAGGTTGTGTGTTGATGCAGCGAGGTAAGGTTATATCTTATGCTTTGAGACAACTTAAGGTGCATGAGAAGAACTATCCAACTCATGACCTCAAGCTAGCAGCAGTGGTGTTTACACTTAAGATTTGGAGACATTACATGTATGGTGTTCACGTAGATGTGTTCACAGACCATAAGAGCCTTCAATATGTGTTCACCCAGAAAGAGTTGAATCTTCGCCAGAGTAGGTGGCTTAAGTTCCTCAAGGTCTACGATATGAGTGTACGTTGCCATCCTGGTAAGGCCAATATGGTAGCAGATGCTCTTAGCAGACTATTTAAGGGTAGTGTAGCACATGTTGAGAAAGAAAGAAAGGAACTAGAAAAGGTTGTTCACAGACTTGCTCGCTTAGGAGTTCGTCTTATGAGCATATCAAATGGTGGTGTAATAGTTCAGAATGGGTCAGAATCTTCTTTGGTAGTGGAGGTGAAGGAAAAGTAAGATAGTGATCCGATATTGCTTGAACCAAATGGTTCAATCCACCAACAGAGAGTTGAGGTTTTCTCCCAATGGGGAGATGGTGTACTTCACTATAGGGTCGATTATGTGTTCTTAAGGAGGGTGAGTTGAGACAACAGATTCTTGTAGAAGCCCATAAATCCAGATATTCTATTCATTCAGGCGCCACTAAGATGTACCGTGATATGCGGATAGTCTATTGGTGGAATGGCATGAAGAGATATAGCAGATTTTGTCGCTAAGTGCCCCAATTGCCAACAAGTCAAGGTAGAACACCAGAAACCAGGAGGTATGACTCAAGAGATTGACAATCCTACTTGGAAATGGGAAGTGATCAACATGGACTTCATCACAAGTTTACCTCGTACTCGCAGACAACATGACTCCATTTGGGTGATAGTTGATAGAGTTACTAAGTCTTCACGCTTTTTGGCGATTAAGACTACAGATTCGGCGGATGACTACGCCAAGTGTTACATTAATGAGATAGTTAGGTTGCATGGGGTTCCTTTTTCTATCATCTCAGATAGAGGTCCTTAGTTTACCTCTCATTTCTGGAAGTCATTTCAGAAAGGTCTTGGTACTCAAGTTAACCTTAGCAAAACATTTCATCCACAGACGGTTGGTCAGGCATACCATACCATCCAGACCTTAGAGGACATGTTGAGAGCTTGTGTGATCGATTTCAAGGGTAGTTGGGATAAAGACCTTCCTCTTATAGAGTTCGCCTACAATAATAGTTACCATTCCAGCATTCAGATGGCCCCTTACAAGGCATTGTACGGGCGTAGATGTAGATCTCCAGTTGGTTGGTTTAAAGTGGGTGAAGCAGCCTCGATAGGACCAAATTTAGTTCATGATTCTATGAAGAAAGTGCAACTCATTATAGATAGACTTAAGACAGTCGCCAGAAGTCTTAAGAATATGTAAGGAGACATGAAGTAGAGTTCCAAGTTGATGATTGGATTTTCCTAAAAGTGTCGACTATGAAAGGGGTGATGAGATTTGGCAAGAAAGAGAAGATCAGTCCTCGATATGTAGGGCCTTACAACATCTTGAAAAGGATTAGTAAAGTGGCTTATGAGTTAGAGTTGCCAACAGAACTAGCAACAGTGCATCCGATTTTCCATATTTCGCTGTTGAAGAAGTATGTGGGTGATCCAGCATCTATTGGACCCTTGGAAAGTGTGGAGGTAAAGGATAGCCTAACTTATGAAGAGGTACCAGTTGAAATCCTTGATCGTCAGGTTCAAAGGTTGAGAAACAACGAAGTCACTTCAGTCAAGGTTTTGTGGAGGAGTCAGTCTGTAGATGGAGCTACTTGGGAAGCAGAAGCAGACATGAAGGCCAAGTATCCTCACCTTTTTCCTTTCGATTCCATTCCAACTTGAGGTAATAGTTCCTCTTCAGTTTTTCAGTCATTCATATGCAGTTTCAGTCTTAGTGTCATGTTTCTTCAATTTGTACTTGCATTTTTCAGCATATTTGCATGTTCTTGGAACTTAGTTCAGTCAGAAATCAGTTTCCAGTGTTTAGTGGTAGGGTTGTAGCTCTTTCCCTACATTTTAGCTAGTTTAGTCTTCATTCGAGGACGAATGTTTCCAAGGGGGAGTTAATGTAACACCCCGTATCCGAAAACAAACCTTAAAGCAGAGTTCCAGAAGTTGAAGGTGCAACTCACAGACGCCACCCATGGACCGTAGGGTGACCCACAGACCATGCTGGTGGTTTGTGGTTCACACCTGCAAACCCCCCCGAAAAAACTCAACCCCTAAATTTGTCTAAGAGTCGACCCACGGCCGAAACCATGAACCGTAGGTCAAACCACAGACTGTGGTCCACGTCCGTGGATCAGACCCCCAGAAACCAGCCTCCAGTAGTGATCGACGGTTGACCAGCACAGACCGTTAGTCGATCGATGGTCCATCAGTCCCATCCGTCAGTGACTCCGACAGTAGCTAAGTAGGGGGTCTTTCGGTATTTTTCTATTTCATTGGACCCCTAAACTACATCATTTTAACCCTAAACTACGTGGTTTTGGTTAGTTTTAGCCTAGAAAAATAACTAGAACTTACCTAAGTCAAATCATTCATCAAAACTTAGAAAGTTAGAATGCTAAGAGAAGAAAGAAGTCAAGAACCCTAGTTCAAGAACGCAGCAAGTTTCCTCTAGTTCCAGCTCAGAAATCGAAGGATTTCTCTGTGGAATTCGTCACCAGGTATGTGAGATTTTACTAGTGGGTTCCTTTCACCCATTAAATCCCTAGAATTCAGTTAGATTCTTGATTCCCTATTATTAACTAGACCTAGGGTTTCTAGAACTGCAGCAGATTATCATGAACTAGTTAAGTTAATGTTCCAAATCAGATTATCATGTTATTACTAGTTTCTCATATGATGTTCAAAAACCTAGTTGTATATATTCGTTAGTTCATGAATTATGCATGCTAGGTCAGATTATTCTGTTATTTCATATATACACATGCTTCAGTTTACGAATGTCACATTATCAGTCATAATTGTTGTATTCTCAGTTTGCATGACAGTTTGAGCTATCCAGTATATTACAGAATCTAGTCTTCATGTGTTAATCATTTAATCTATTGGGAGTAGTATATTACCAAGTTGGACTAGGGTCACTCACCCATATAGTCCCAGAACTACGAGCCACAAAGGTTGTAAGTCCCTATGTGGGCATCATTTTAGTGATCACACCAGCATGCATCTACACCTTTGGCCAGGTGTATTAGGTCCTCTAGAACGGGCCTATACATCGGACTCCACATTAGCTCATGTGGTTTTATGTCGGTTATTAGTAGCTCCCACAGTTCAGTCAGACTCTATTGCATTGACCTTATTTCAGTACAGTTAGTATCCAGTCTTAGCATGTTATAAATTTGGTCATTGCATTTAGTTAGCTCAGTATACAGTATCTCTATCATGTTCAGATGATACTCTTGCTTTATTGCTTGTCCAGTTATATGTTATTTCAGCTTTACTCTATCCTGCATGCTCAGTACCTCTCAAGTACTGACGCATACTCTGCGCTACATCTTCTCGTGATGTAGGTTCAGGTCCTCAACAGTCAGATCAAGCATAGATCAGTTTCCAATCTCTAGCTCAGCAGCATCAGTGGTGAGTCCTCATTCTCCAAGGATAATAGTCATGTTATTTACTTCAGTATTTCAGTCTTCTAGTTTCAGTTTTGCTAGATTTAGCTGGGGCATGTCCCAGTTCTTCTTGTCAGTTAGAGGCCATTTTCAGACATAGTTAGATTCATCTTAGTATTAGAGTTTGATATTTCTTTTGTATTAAAACTCTTAGATTTGATATGTTCAGTTTTAGAATGGGTATACCCCATCATTTTTGTTTTCCAGATTTTTAATCTTCCGCATCAGTTATTATTATTCTTAGTATGCTCATGTCATGCCAAAAGGGTTAGCTTGGGGTCACTTATGATCCTAAGTCCCGTGTCCACGTATCGGGGGTAGCTCACGGCGTGACAATTAGGTTTAAGAGTCCTAGGATGTATGAAAAGGCACACTAAGTAGAGTCCCTTTCATGAGTGTGAAGCGTGCCACACCTATTAGGGGGAGGCTATGAACTGTTTTAGGAAAAACATCCCTTTCTTGTTATTCTTATCGTGTATGGGTATGATCTCTTTTCTAACTTGAGGTTATCCGTTTCAGATCATTCCTCCTCGTAGAGCTTACACAAGGAATGCTAATGCTGGCAATGCTAACACAGTTGTTCCAGTCCCAGACCATGAGGTTTCGAATGTAGAGTTTCGGAATGCTATCCAACTTTTGGCTAAGAGTTTAGCCAACCAGAACAATTAGCAAGTTCTAGTTCCTGCAAATACTAGTGGTGGATCAGTGGCACCTAGGGTTTGGGATTTTTTTTTGGATGAATCCGCCTGAGTTTTTAGGGTTTCAAGTTGGTGAAGACCCCAGAACTTCATTGATGAGGTCAAGAAAATCTTTGTAGTGATGCAAGTGACTAGAAATGATAGGGTATAGTTGGCGTCCTACCAACTCATGGATGTGGCTCACATATGGTTCACGCAGTGGAAGGAAAACAGTGGCGAGAATGCAGCTCCTGCGACTTGGGAGTGTTTTACCGGAGCGTTTCTGGATATGTTCTTTCCAAGAGCATTTAGAGAGGCTAAAGCTCAAGAGTTCATGAATTTGAGACAAAGTTCTATGTCAATCTAAGAGAATAGACTTAAGTTCACCCAGCTCTCTAGGTATGCTCCACATATGGTAGCGGATCCCAGGGCACAAATGATTAAGTTCCTATTTGGTTCTGACTTGGTAAAGACAGAGTGCAGAAATGCTAAGTTGTTGGAGGCTATGAGTATCTCTAGGATCATGACTCATGCTCAACAGGTTGAGGGAGATAAGCTTAGAGAAATAGCTAAGGACAACAAAAAGGCAATAACAGGGAACTATGAGTACTCTCAGCAGAAATTGGGTAGTGGAAATCGCTTGCAGTTTCAGCAAAGGTCTTCAGCTCCAAGACCTTCATCAGCTAATGCTACATCCCCCAGGTTTTGACAGGATCAGAAAGAAAGGGCAACAGGCTCTAAGTCTCAAGGAGTGTTTCATGTAACAGGACCTACCCAACTTGTCTAAAGTGTTGTAAGAACCATCGGAGTGAGTGTCTTGCATGCAAGAAAGGATATTTTGGTTGTATTTAGACTGGTCACAGGTTAAGATATTTCCCTTATTCTATATAGGGAAAATGAAGTAACAATAGTAGGGCTCAGTCTATAGCTCCAGTAGCACCAGCAGGTCACCCAACTCAGCAGGGTGCTTCATCTGGTACAGGTGGCGGTCAGTGCTAGAACAGGTTGTATGATCTCCAGGCTCGCCAGGACTAGGAAGATTCTCCTCATGTGGTCACTGGTACGTTATGAGTCTTTTATTTAGATGTTTATGCTTTGTTAGATACAGGGGCTACTCTTCCCTTTGTAACTCCATATATAGCAGTAAACTTCGGTGTCAGTATAGAAACTCTCTTAGAACCCTTCTCAGTCTCTAATCCAATTGGTAACCCAGTTATAGCTAGGCAGGTATACACGAATTGCCCTGTCAGAGTCTCTCAGAAAGTCACCTCAGCAGATCTTGTAGAGTTATAAATAGTAGACTTTGATATCATTCTAGGCATGGATTGGTTACATTCTTGTTATGCCTCAGTCGATTGTAGAACTAGGATCATTCTTTTTCAGTTTCCAAGCGAACCAGACTTAGAATGGAAGGGTAGTAGCCCAGTGCCTATGGGTGGATTCATTTCCTACCTTAAGGACAAAAAGATGATCTCTAAAGGGTATCTCTATCATCTAGTTCGGGTTAAGGATTCAAGCTCTGAAACCCCAACTCTCTAGTCAGTCTTGTAGTAAATGAGTTTCCAAAGGTGTTTCCAGAAGATCTTCCTGGAATTCCTCCCAAAAGGGAAATCGACTTTGAAATTGATCTGCTTCCAGATACCCAGCCTATTTCTATTCCTCCTTAGAACATGGCTCCAGCAGAGCTTAAGGAATTGATAGAGCAGTTGAAAGACCTTCTAGATAAGGGCTTCATCAGACCTAGTATTTCTCCATGGGGTGCTCCAGTGTTGTTCGTGAAAAAAAAATATGGTTCTCTTAGGATGTGCATTGACTATCTGCAGTTGAACAAAGTCACAATCAAGAATAAGTACCCTATCCCCAGGATTGATGACTTGTTCGACCAACTTTAGGGTCTCATTTTTCAAAAATAGACCTCATATCTAGTTATCATTAGTTCAGAGTTATAGATAGTGAAATCCCAAAAACAACATTCATAACTCGGTAATAGTCATTATGAATTTATAGTTATGTTATTTGGACTAACCAATGTGTCTGCATCTTTCATGGATTTAATGAACAGGGTGTTCAAGCAGTATTTGGACTTGTTCATTATCGTCTTTATTGATGATATCCTCATTTACTCTAGGAATGAGGACGAACATGTGATTCATCTGAGGGTTGTCCTGCAAACTATCAAAGATCACCAGTTTTTCGCTAAATTTAGCAAATGTGAGTTTTGGTTGCAATCAGTTGCTTTCCTTGGGCATATAGTGTTTAGCAAAGAGATTCGAGTGGATTCTCAGGAAATAGAGGCCATGAACCAATAGGCCAGACCCATCTTTCCTACAGATATCAGAAGTTTCTTGGTTTTAGCCAGTTATTACAAAAGGTTCATGAAAGGATTTTCATCCATAGCTTCTCCATTGACTAAGTAGACTCAAAAAAAGGTTAAGTTTAAGTGGTCAGATGATTGTGAGAAGACCTTCTCAAAACTGAAAAGTAGGTTGACTACAGCTCCTGTGTTGACTCTACTAGAGGGTTCAGACGGTTATATGATCTATTATGATGCATCTAGAGTCATCCTAGGTTGTGTTTTGATGCAGCGAGGTAAGGTTATAGCTTATGATTCTAGACAACTTAAGGTGCATGAGAAGAACTATCCAACCCATGACCTCGAGCTTGCAGCCATAGAATTTGCCCTAAATATTTGGAAACATTACTTGTATGGTGTTAACGTAGATATCGTCACATATCATAAGAGCCTCTGGTATGTGTTCACCCAGAAAAAGTTAAATCTTCACCAGAAGAGATGGCTAGAATTCCTCAAGGACTATGACATGAATGTGCTATACCATTCGAGTAAAACCAATGTAGTAGCTGATGTTCTCAGCAGACTATCTATGGGTTGTGTAGCACATGTTGAGGAAGAAAGGAAGGAATTAGCAAAATATGTTCACCGGCTTGCTCACTTAGGAGTTTGCCTTATGAACATGTCAGATGGTGGTGTAATAGTTCAGAATAGATTAGAATCTTCATTGGTAGCGGTGGTTAAGGAAAAACAAGAGATTGATCCTATATTGCTTCAATTGAAGGGTACAGTTCATCATCAGAAAGTTGAGGTTTTCTCCCAAGGGGGAGTTGGTGTGCTTCACTACCAGGGTCGTTTATGTTTTCCTAAGGTGGGTGAGTTGAGAGAGCAGATCCTTAAGAAAGCCCATAATTCCAGGTATTTTATTCATCCAGGTGCCAACTAGATGTACTGTTATCTGTGGGAAGTCTTTTAGTGGAATGGCATGAAGAGGGATACAACACATTTTGTGGCTAAGCGCCCTAATTGTCAGCAGATAAAGGTAGAACATCAGAAACCAGAAGGTATGACTCAGGAGATTAACATTCCTACATAGAAGTGGGAAGTGATAAACATGGAATTGATTATGGGTTTACTTCATACTCGCAGACAACATGACTTCATTTGGGTAATAATAGACAAAGTTACTAAGTCCGCTCACTTTTTGGTTGTTAAGACTAAAGATTCGGCGGAGGACTACGCCAAGCTTTACATTAATGAGATAATTAGGTTGCATAGAGTTCCTTTGTCTATCATCTCAGATAAAGGTCCTTAGTTTACCTCTCATTTATGAAAGTCATTTAAGAAAGGTCTTGGTACTCAGGTAAATCTTAGCACGACATTTCATCCACAAATAGATTGTCAAGCACATCGTACCATTCAGACCTTAGCGGACATGTTGAAAGCTTGCGTGATTGATTTCAAGGGTAGTTGGGATGATCACCTACCTCTCATAGAGTTCACCTACAATAATAGCTACCACTCCAATATTTAGATGGCCCCTTATGAGGCATTGTGTTGGCGTAGATGTAGATCTCCAGTTGGTTGGTTTGAGGTAGGTGAAGCAGCCTTCATAGGACCCGATTCGGTTCATGATGCTATGGAAAAGGGACATCCCAGAGTCGTCAGAAGTCCTATGCAGATGTAAGGAGAAGGGACTTGGAGTTCCAAATTGATGATTGGGTTTTTCTAAAAGTATCACATATGAAGGGGGTGATGAGATTTGGAAAGAAAGGGAAGCTCAGTCCTAGATATGTAGGCCCTTACAAGATCTCGAAAAGGGTTGGTAAAGTGGCTTATGAGTTAGAGTTGCCAGCAGAACTAGCAATAGTCCATCCAGTCTTTCACATTTACTTGTTAAAGAAGTGTGTGGGTGATTGAACATCTATAGTATTGTTGACACCCAATTTTGGACCTCCACATTATAGATTAATCATCGAGCTTCTTCAATTTCAAACGATTTAAAATAATTAGTTTTATAAAATTTCCAAAAATAATAATATAGTTTGCAAGATTTTTAAATAGTTTTGTCACTTTTCATAATTTTAGATGATATATATGTTTTACATAATTATGTATATAATTAGTATATTTTATATAATTGTTTGAAAATCATCTCAAAAGATTTTACATTTTTTAGTTAAATATTTTATCAATTTACCTTAAGTTATAGTTATAATTCCGAGTTAATTAGTTTGTAATTAAATTGACTATTATATTTCGTTAAGATTAAGAAGCTCGTTAATTAATTATCTTAATTCGTCTTATTTAATTACTGGCCGAATTAACTAAAAGAATTCAATATGGCTAGATTGTTAACTCCAAATGGCTACGATTTAAAACTCATATGATTCTTATCTTAATTCCAAGTTTAGCTTTTCCTCACATCATTTTAATCCATTTGCAAAACCAACTTTTGGGCTGTTACTTTACAAATTCCCAGCCCGTTATCCCATTTCCTTTTGTGTTCCAATTTCCAGTGGCCCACATCATAATTCCCAACCCATACATACCAATTTGCTAGCCCAATAACCCACAACGTTACATACACGAATGCTCTTAACATAATAACCCATCAGCATACCAAACTGACCCAACCCGCCCCTGCGTCTTCTTCTTCCTTCACGAAACCAGATGACCCCATCTCGTCCAAAACCAGACGCAAGACGAAATCCAGTGAGCAAATCACGCCTGCAACAGCCATCAATCCTTGTCCCCTCGTCCCCTTTTTCAGAAATCTCCATCCCTTCCACTGTTGTCTTGAAAAGGGGCAGAGGAATTCGAATTTCAAATTCAAAATTTCACCCGTTTCCCTCCTAATCGCCCCTAGTTTTTCTCTATATAAACCTCCATATTCTTTAGAGTTAAGGGAGAGAAAAAATAGGGTGAGAAAAAATAAAGTTGGAAAAAGGGGGCTGGCCGCAACTCACATATAAAAAAATAAAATTAAAAAAGGGGAAGGGAAAAAAGTTCTACAATTAGAAACGGAATTACAAGTAAAAAAAAAGAGTAGGATTGAGGGTAATAGTATTCTGTTGCTAGAGTTTCTGGGTTAGCTGTTCGGTTTTGTCGGAATCTCTCGTGCGGTGGTGAAAGGTTCACGGTCAAGCTCGTTGAGTCCCGGAACGCTGCTCCGAAAGAGGTAACTTCATCTCTTCTCCTATATCATGTTGGTTTACTTTCCATTTGATGAATTAGCTATGTATTCATTTTATTTGAGTTCGGGCTGATCTTATGATATGTGAAAATAGGACGGAAGTAGCAAGGAACATGTTTTCATTTTGAATTTCCAGCCACTACTCCATTTTCTTATATGTATAATTGATGATTTCACTATATCACTGCATTATAATCATTCATTGTCATTCATGTCTTATGCATGTTATTCCAAATTCATGAAGGTGTTCTATTCATATTATATGCCTAGATGTACTCGGAAAGAGTCCTAACTTACATTTTTTTTGTCTAAATCTTCTCGACATGTTTCTTCCGTTAGTACCGTATTTCCATTTGAATCCGAAAGTGATCGTCATAGATCTTTGCATTATATTTTTCGGTTCGCTTTATTCTTTTCTCTTCAAAATTAGCTTAATGGTAAAAAATACAAATAAAAAAAATAAAAGATTGCTTTTGATTCATGTATATGGTATCTTGAGTTTCATATAAAAATCAGCCTTTTAATTTGGTTTGTAATTAATTTCAGTTTAAGTTATTAGAGGCAGTAGCATTTCCACTTGAATTCCCTTAAATTATGTCTTGTTATATGAAATTTTTCATGAGTAATTGTAAGATATTTTGATATCCAATAGTTATAATTTCCCTCCCAAAATTGCTAGTTTTTGTTTTTTTAAGCCCATTTTATATTTTGAAAGTTTCCAGAATGTTTGGTGTGGTTTTCATTTATATACTGTGTTGAGTCATTTGATGTTTAAGTTGGTCATTGCCTAACATTTCTTATTAATTTGCTAGTTGCATTTTATATTGCAAAGAATGTCAGTTATATTGGCCCCCAGGAAATGTACTAATCCCCTTATCATTTATCTTCGCATGTAATATTTATTCGAGTTCATTTCGGACTCCATCCCTGCATTTTGTTGAGTTGAATTCCTCTCGAGTCAGCCAAAGTGATATGCAAATCTCAGAAAGCTGAAAAATGGGCTGTATACATATTGTATACAGCAGTATATATTTATTATACAGCAATATACAGCTCAAAAACGCAAAAATACAGGGCTAAGGTGAAATACAGGTGTTTGGAAGCAGGAGATACACGAAAAGAGTTGATATATACGCTCATATACACTGATATATGTCCAGTGTATACGCAAAAACGGGAATTGGATTAGCTCAAAATTTGCAGCGAAATTGGCCCAAGAAGGAGCCCAATTTCCTTATCTCTTTTACTATTTTAATTGTTTTTCTTGCTTGACTAATTTTACTTAACTCCAACTTTAATTAACTTAATTAAGATTCCCCAAAAGATGAATTATTTTCTTTATGTTGGTTTACTTTTAATACATTTTTCTTGTGTTCATTTATTTTATTAATCAAGTATATTGGTCGAATTTTTACAACTTCAATTAAATTAAATCTTTTGTTCTTAAAAAGATATGTTTTAATGCCTCTTCAATTAATCATTTTATTTACTTTAAAATGGATAAGTTAAAGCTCATTCTCAAATGAACTAAAAAATGTTCTCTTTTTTTAGTCATTTTCTTCAAAAAGTTGGTCAAAGCTCTTATTTATCGATTGATTTAAGATAGTCTCATGCTTAAATTTGTTAATATTGGTTTAAATTATTATTTTAAAAGTGTATCAAATAAGTTCTAATTAATCTAGTTTATATTAAAATTTTAATCACTTGTATTTTAATTCAAATGTTTCATTTTTGGGTCCCTTTCTCTAAAATAAAAAAATAAAAGAATAAAAATGCACCATTTACTTAATTATTTTCTCAAAGTTAATTAAATATTGTAAGTTATTATTTTTTATGTTAAATTATTTTTCCAAAGAATTAGTCAAAAAATATATTTTAGTCAAGTCACAGGTCAACCGCATGTTAGCGGACATTTCGAATGCTTAAACCCTTCTCGAAATGTAAATTGAACCCCGAACCCTCTTTGGTATTTTCAAATGATTTTTCCTGTTTAAATCTTTGAAAATTATAAGTTTTCTTAATTTCTTTAAAAATTAAGTGGCGACTCTTTTCTAAGTATTTTTCTCAAATTGTTTTGTACTTAGAACATTTCAAAATAGTGATTTTTCTAAAGGTTAGGAAGATTACGGCATGACAAGTACCATTAGAAAGTGTGGTTGTGAAGGATAGTCTCACTTATGAAGAGGTTCCAGTTGAAGTTCTTGATCGTCAGGCACGAAGGTTGAGAAACAATAAAGTCGCTTCAGTAGAGGTTTTGTGAAGGAATCAATCCGGAGAGGGAGCTACTTGGGAATCAAAAGCAGCCATGAAGGCAAAGTATCCTCATCTCTTTCTTTCCGATTCCATTCCAGCTTAAGGTAATTGTTCCTCTCCAGTCTTTCAGTTACTCTTACGTAATTCAGTCTTAATATCATGTTCCTTCAGTTAGTCTTGCATTTTCAACGTATTTTCATGTTCCTGGAATTAAGTTAAGTTGCATTTCAGTTTTAGTACTTAGTGGTAGGGATTGCAACTATTTTCCTCCATACTCAGTTAGTTTAGACTTTATTCAAGGACGAATGTTCCCAAAGGGGAGATATTGTAACACCATGTATGCTAAAAAGACCAAATTGCAGATTTCTAGAAGTTGCATGTGCCACTGACGAAGGCCACCTACGGACCGTAGGTTGACCCAGAAACCGTAGGTGGGATCCGTGGTTGGCAACCTGCAACCTACCCAAAATTCTCAAAAAAAGGCACGACCCACTATCGGACCTACCGATCGTCAGTCAGACCACGGGCCATGGTACAGGTCCGTGGATCGTGACCCTGAGCCCCACTTTCTGATGCCAATTGATGGACTGACAGGATGGACTGTCGGTCAATCCATGGCCCATCGGTCAGGCCCGTCGATGGCCTCGACAGCTTTTAAGTCAGAGGTCGTTTGGTATTTTCCCCTATGCGTTAGGCACCTAAACTACATCATTTAACCCCTAAACTATGTAGTTTTGGTCAGTTTAAGCTTAGTAACTTAGTCAGAATATACACTAATCGATCATTCTCCTAAATCAACCAAACTTAGAGAAAAAGAAGAGAGGATAGTTGACCAAGCCCTCTCCAAGAACACAACAGGTTTTCTTCAGTTCCAGCCCCAAAATCGAAATATTTCTCTGTGGAATTCATCACCGTGTATGTGGGATTTCACTGGTGGATTTATTTCATCCACTAGGTCCCTGAATTCAGTCATAATCGTGATTCCTTACATATTGCTTAGACCTGGGGTTTCTAGAACTTCAGATAATGATTATGATTTAGCTGTTGTAGTGTTCTTAATCAGACTATCATGTCTTAGTAAGATGTTTGTGTAGCTTCTTGCATGAAACTCAAAACCCTAGTTGTGTAGATTCGTTTATTTTAGGAAATACACTAGCTAGGACAGATAAACAGATATACATGTCTCATATTTCCAAAGTTTCATTATTAGTACTTAATGTTGCATTTTCAGGTAGCATGTCAGAATATTGAGCTATCAAGTTATTTTAGTTATGTTGTATTGCACATATTCTAGTTGGGAGTAGGCTTAATATCGAGTTGGACTAGGGCCAGTCACCCTCATAGTCCTAGAACTACGTGCCCCCGTAGGTTAAGTCCCCTCTATTGGGCATCAATTTTAGTGATCACGCCAGTTATGCCTTTATTGATCCCCTGGCAAGGTATATTAGGTCCTCTCGATAGGGCGTATACATTAGACTCCACGTTTAGCTCACGTGGTTTTATGTCGATTAATAGTAGCTCCCACAGTTAGACTCTAGTGCATTTGACCAGGTTACCAATTATATTTCAGTATTCAGTTTCAGCATCATATGTACTTGGTCATTGCATTTAGTTTAGTTTATGTTCAATATATTTAGTATGTTCACCATGTTTAGATTATATCATTGTTCAATATGCTTCTTTCAGTTATATGTTTGTTCAGCTTTATCCTATCCTGAATGCTCAGTACCTTTCAAGTACTAACGCATACACTACGCTACATCTTTTCATGAAGTAGGTTCAGGTCCTTAGCATTCAGATCACGTGTAGATCAGTTCTCAATCCGTATTCAGCAGTATCAATTGTGAGTCACCATTCTTCGAGGATGATAGACATATTCTTTTACATTCAGTCTTTCATTTTAGTTTCAGTTTTACTAGAGTTAGTTGGGGGCATGTCCCAACATCTCTAGTCAGTTAGAGGCTTATTTCAGACATAAATAGATTCAACTTTAGTATTTTGAGTTATAGTTCAATATCTTTAACTCTTATTTAGTATTTATGTATTCAGGCTAGTTTTGGGTATTCCCCACCATTAGTTATCTCATATTTTAGCTTTTGCACGGTATCTCTTATTTCAGAAAGTATTTGTATGCTTATGGTATGGGGCTCATTGTTAGCTTGCGGTCACTTGTGATCTTAGGTCCCGTGTTTACGTCAAAAGGGTAGCCTAGGGGCGTGACAGAAGTGGACTGCCATTATATTCAAGAACTTGTGGTTGGTCAAGTCATTAGTCTTCGACATATCACGTCGCATGATCAATTGGCAGACTTGTTTACAAAAATGATGACAAGGAGCAGATACCAATTCCTATTATCCAAATTAATGCTTCTTGATAAGTAGCATCAATTTGAGAGGGGATGTTGACCATATTAGATATCATTCTAAATCATATCTCATATGATTCCAAATCATATCTGATATGATTCTATAAGATTCGGGACAATATTCTACTATAACTAAGAACAATCACACCATTGATATTGTGCAAGGTATGATATGATATTGTGCTAGAGTTATGCGTGTACCTTTGTATATAAATAGTGGATAGTTTATCAAATGTAAAGCATAGAAATACAGAATAGTTTTCAACTCTTTTGGTCTCTGATTTATCAATTCTTATCAAATAGTGTCTTCACCGATACAACAGTGCTTCTTCAATAAAAATATTGCTTCTTAAAATCCCAAAATATTGCTGCCATAAAAAGTCCATGCAAAATAACGATTGGTAATCCCTTCACTTTCTCTCTACTCTCCTTTTCCTTTTCCCTTTTTCAATTTAAGATTCTCTTTAATGGGCTTAATTGTTAGCATATCTGATTTCTTAGATTTCTAAGGTAACATGTAATGATCCGGTTGGTCATTTTTTAATGTTTTCATGAAATTACAGTTTTATCTCTCCTAATATCGATCTCAAGTTATTTCTAATTGTGTTTTAATTTGAGAATTTTGTAAGTTTTGATTTTGAAAGGCTAAAGTTGCTTAAAGTGTTTTTTTGGTGTATTTTAGAGTTTCGAGTGTCGAAATGGAATTTTGTTAATTTCATCGGTCCCTGAATGTGGAATTCTATCTAAGAGAGTTGTCGGCTTTAGATTCGGAGTCTCTTTGAGGATTTGAAGTCCTAAGTTGAAAATTTATAAAAAATATAGACTTAGGGTTGACTTTAGTCAATATTTGAGGTTTGGATGCTCGGATTCTAATTCTAAGAGTTCTTTTGGATTCAAGGGATGATTTTAGGCCTAGATGAGGTCTTGGTTGATTTTTTAGAGGTCCCGAGATTGATTTAGTCTTTTTACACATTATGTTCTTTTCTTGTGATTTCTAAAAGTTTAGGGTCAAGGATACCTCGGATTCGTGTTTCCACAGTTCCATTGAGTCTTGAAACATCAATTATAATTTATTTGCATATATGATTTGTGTGTACAGAGTTCCGAACAAATCCCTAGGGTCATTTCAACGTTTTGAGTTTTGGCTGATTTTCTAGTGCCTGGGTCCTGTACATTTCACTTTTTTCTTAGGCCTTCCTATTTAGAAACCCTCGCTTTAGCGAAGGTCTGATCACTAAAATGAAGGCCAAACTTTGATGGGGCACGCTTAAGCGAACCAAGGCTCGCTTTAGCGATGGTCGCTCAAGTGGAGCCTAGTTTGCAAAAGAGAAGCCCCTAATTTTTGTGGGGTTCGCTTAAGGGAATTTGAATTCTCTTAAGCAACATCAGACAGGGGTTTAAGCCTGTAAATTTTGGGGGTTTTGCACCATTTTCCAGTTTTGAGCTTGGTAAAACCCTTGTAGGCAATTTTAAAGAGATTTCTTGTGCTAAATCTTTTGGGTAAACTTTTGTGACCCTAAAATATTATTTCCCTTAATTATTTAAGGATTTTAACATTAAAACTTGGGATTTTTATAGGCAAAAGGCATGGTTTTTCAAGAACTCACGTTCTAAGCTAAAAATGAGACTGTGAACGGATTTTAATTCCTTTTTGAAATGCATTCACCAATGAGTTTCAAATGTCTTGGGTAATATTTTCAATTAAAGTTTCTTGGAATTGGATTTTTGAGTTGATTGACCATTTTTAAGAGTATATGATATGGGTATTGCTGTTTCCGGAACCTTGTGGTGATTATTTTATTGAAATAGATTGTGTGTCTTTGGATTTTTTTTGGAAGGGGAAGATCCAAGTTTTGTATTGACTAGTTGCTTGAATTAAGGCAAGTGTTCTCCTAAACCTTTTAAATCTAGTAGAATCGTGTATTTCCCTTCATTGTGTATGTTGGGGAGTAATGGGAATGAGGTGATGAGTTCATTGTTCCACTTGATTAATCTTATTAATAATAAAGGGGATTAATTAAAAAACAACATGTTGATAATGATGCTTTGTGAAATTCCTTATTGTGGTCCTATTTGATTGTTTGGTGAGATGTTTTGATGGCATGAAAGTTGACTTGAATTGCTTGAATTGTTGTCTCTTCCTTAAGGTGTGAAATTGCTTATTTGCATTGATTTTTGTACACTGTGATGAGACATGTGAAATAAGCCAAAAGGAAATGGGTTTGGCTATTTACATGATATAAAGCCAAAGGAATATGGTTTCGGCTAGTGAAATGATATAAAGACGAAGGGAAATGGTTACAGCTAGTGAGATGATATAAACCGAAGGGAAATGGTTCCTCTAGTGAAATGAGATCAAGCCAATGGAAAATGATTCCATCTAGTAATATGGTGCCAAAGAAAAATGGTTCATGAAAGAGTTTACTATTGTGATTTGATGCATATTGATACTTGTGATTAATCTACTTGTTACTTGTGGTTGATCTACTTGTCAGTTGTGATTCACATACTTGTACATGTTGGTTTTTGAACCGTGACTATTGAACTATGTGATTTAGCCTTATGATTTGTGTATTGTGAAACTCTTAGGTTAGGTTGATTTTTATGTAGGTGGTAGTTTGAGGAGGTTTGGTTGGGATGAAAAGAGTATTCGATTTCTAGCTAGTTTCCCTTGTTTATTAGGTTGCCTTATGAGTACCGTGTTTGTTGGTACTCACTCCTTGCTTCTACACTTGTGTAGGTTCCGATCCCGGTACCGTGTGATTGCTCTTCTTCAACTATCTCCAAGGCATGTCAAAGAACTGTCTAGAGGTAGCTGCTTGTCATCCCAGTGGACCCTTTTTCCCCCTTATTTTATACTTTGTTCTATTTAAGAAACAAAGACATCGAGACATGTAATTATCTTTAAATTGTACACTTTATGTATTAGTGGCTTCTACACGTGACAACAAGATTTTGGGGTCATAATATAATGAATAAATTTTTCGTATTTCTTTCATTTCGTTAGGTTGAGGCTGACCTACCTTGGTGGTAAGAGGCAATTGTCATCATGTCTATTTTTGGTTAGGCATGGCTTCTGGTAAGGGTACTACAGCCCCACAGAGTGGAGGTCCGGGCACTGCTCAGACTATAGGTGGATGAGAGGGATAATATTATGTTTCTTAAACTAGGCCTGAGGCCGAGGTTTCCAACACTCTGATCACAGGTATCATCCCAATTTATCATTGATCTGCGTCTGTATTGTTTGATCCAGGGTCTATTTTTTTGTATGTGTCTACCCAATTTTTAGTTGGATTTGATATGATGTTTGATAGCATACATATGCCTATTCTTGTATCTACACCATTGGGTGAGTTCTTAGTGGTGCATCGTGTATCGATCTTGTCTTGTTTGTTTTTCTGGATATGATACATGGGTAGACTTGATTATTCATGGTATGGTAGACTTTGATATTACTTTGGGTATGGATTGACTCTCTCCCCATTATGTTATTCTTGATTGTTATGTTAAGACTGTGATTTTAGCTATTACGGATATCCCAAGAGTTAAGTAGACATGTGGTAGTGGTTCTTACCCTAACAAAGTTATCTCTTTCATTCGAGCTCAAAGATGGTTGATAGAGGTTGTTTGTCCTATTTGGCTTTCATTCGAGATACTAATATTGAGCCACCTTCCATGGATTTTGTGTCCATGGCTCTAGAAGAGTTGAAGGAAATGAAGGACCAGCTGCATGACCTGTTGAGTAAGGGGTTCATTCGCCATTGTGTTTCTCTGTGCGGTGCTCTTATTCTATTTGTGAAGAAGAAGGATGGTACCATGAGGATGTGTATTGACTGCCAGTATTTGAACAAAGTTATAGTGAAGAACAAGTATCCTCTTCATCGTATTGATGATTTATTTGATCAACTTCAGGGAGCATCTTTGTTTTTTAAGATTGACTGGAGGTCTAATTATCATTAACTGAAGATTAGGGCACTATATATCTTTATGAACACTTTTATGACTCGTTATTGGGACAATAACTTTCTTGTGATGTCTCTTAGTTTGACTAGAGCCCCTACATCGTTCATGGAGTTGATGAATAGGTTGTTCCGACCTTATCAAGATTCTTTTGTGATAGTGTTCATTGATAACATCTTGTTGTACTCCAAGACTGAGAAGGATCATGATCGACATTTGAGAATTGTTCTCCAGATATTGAGGGAATAGTGGATATATGCCAAGTTCTCGAAGTGCGAGTTTTGGCTTGATTTTATAGCATTTTTAGGACACGTGATGTCCGAGGATGGTATTCAGGTGGATCCAACCAAGATTAGGCATGTAGAAGTTGGACCAGGCCTACGTCAGTTATAGAGATTTGGAGTTTTATGGGACCTGCAGGCTACTACAAGAGATTAATTTGTTCAGAGCTTCTTCAATATTGCATCTCCAATTACCAGATTGACTCGATAGTGTGAGAACTTTCAGTGGTATGAAAAGTGTGAAGAGGGCTTTCAAGAGCTCAAAACCTTATTGACTTTGGCTCATGTTTTGACTTTAACCGAAGAGGGTATAGACTCCATTGTTTGTTGTGATGCTTCTAGAATCGGGTTGGGTGGTATTCCAATGCAAAAGGGGAAGGTGATCTCTTATGTTTCTAGACAGTTGAAGACCCATGAAAAGAACTATCTTACTCATGATTTAGAGTTGGCAGTCGTAGTATTTTTTCTTAAGTTATGGTAATATTATCTGTATGGGGTACATTGTGAGGTCTTCACTAACCATCGGAGTCTTCAGTATATTTTCAGTGAGAGGGATCTAAACTTGAGGCAGCGTAGATAGCTTAAGCAACTAAAGGACTATGATATCACCATCTTATATAATCCGAGAAACCCCAATGTGGTGGCCAATGCTTAGAGTTGGAAGATGATATACTCTGAGTTTACGATATTTTTAATAGATTTCACTTGAGAGTTGTGTGTGTCTAGGGCCATTTTGTATTGGTATTAATGTGTTTTTATCATTTTTGCAAAAAATAAGTTTGGACGTGGAAGTATGAGACACAAATGATGAATTGTGCAGAAAAGGGAATCTATGGAAGTGACTCACGAACCGTAGTTCCAGTCACGTTCTGTGGATGGTGATCGTATATGGACAGGCAAAGCATGAAGAAGAAATCAAGGAATTCTTGACCAAGTGTGGAACCACGACCTCAAACTACGGACCGTAAGTCGACCTACGGGCCGTCCTGCAAGTCCGTCAAACCATTCAGAGAAGGGTGTTCCAGTACCTGATTTCAAAAGTCTAAGTATGAAACCACGGAGGAGGATCCACGGACCGTTGATTGAATCACGGTACATCCTATTGATCTGTCTATTGCAACTGAGACAAGGACATTTGAAGAGTTGAAAAATTGCCTAAGTCCCAAATCATGGAAGGGACCAACGAACCGTAGCTCAGTCCACGATCTGTAGGTCAGTGTCGTCAACTACAATCGCATCCAGAAACTTTATTTCCTTATTTTATTTCCTTTTTAGTTAGGACTTATTTTTCTATATATAGGGCATGCAAACCTCATTTTTGGGGGTTAGACATTGTTACTTTTATTCTAGTTTTTGGCTTTGGAGATTAACTTGCAATTTTAGCAATTCTTGATTTCCTAAGTTCGTTTTGAAGATTTTGACTTTGAAATTCGAGTTGAGATTTTGGGTTTTTCTACTTATTACGTAAGTTCATGATTTCTTCATCTAAAAACTTTAATAGTGTTCTTGCTACTATGGGTAACTAAATCCATAACTAGGGTTGTGGGAACCATGAGCGATTAACAAAGTATGAATAGTAACTAAGTAATTCTTGAATAGTGTTATTGCATGCATTGATAATTCTTTCGTTTAGAAGTCTTTCAACGGTTACAAACGTTAGAACTCGCCTTGTTGCTACCTGCCGGACCAAGGAGGTAGTTAATAAGAAAAGAATTATCAACATAGATTTAGTGTGATACTATCTAATAGTCTAATGTCGATTGGTGCAAGGGTGAAAACTAAGCCATACATCGATGTGAAGTCTAATATGAGGTAACGATAAGGGTTAGTAAATTATACACACGTAGCCAGACCAAGGTGTGGGGTGAAATTCTTTAGTTGCCGGACCAAGGAATTAGAGATACCTAACTTATCACTTTGCATGTAATACACTGGGAAGGGTTACTATTACTAGGATTAGCGCGTTATGAGCTTATGGGGAACACATACACCCTAGTTACTTTCTCTTATTGATAACAACAAAGTTGAATCCTGCTCACTTGTTACTTAACTACAATTTCCAAAATTTGTTTCACAAATCCCCCCCCCTCTAGTTACTTGTTTCAGAAATACGTTGACTAAACGAATATAATCATGGGTTAAAGTTAAGTCTAAACCATATTCCTTGTGGGATCGACCCCAACCTACAAGTTGGGTTCTTTACTTGATAACGATCGCTTATACTTCTTTAGGGTGGTGTAATTTGAACGTATCAAATATTGGCGCCGCTGCCAGGGAATAAGGCTTTTAGATTAAGTTTAAATATATTATTGAACTTTAGTGAAATATTTCCTAATTTTACTTTTTCTTTTGTTTTTGTTTTTCTCAGGTTCCTACTCTAGTGTGTGCCAAGTACACGGAGCCAAAGTGAACCACTTACTCCTTACGATCCAGAATTGAACAAAACTTTGCGAAGAATGAATAACCAAGGAGTCCCAGTCAGTCCTATTGGAGGAGATTTAGGTTTTGGGGTTGAGTTGCAGCCTCCGAGGGTAGGTGATGAGAATAATCAGGTTCAAGGTGAAAATATACTACGAGATGCATTGAGGGTACAGGATCCACCAGGACCAAGACTGCGTGATAATTATAGGGTCAACTTTAATGCCGCTAAATCTGAAGGACCTTTTGTTCTACCCCCTCTACCTCCGGGGCATACATTCTTGGTGACTAGCAGTTTGATGCAGATGTTTACAACGAGGGGTTTGTTCTCTGGTTTAGCATCGGAGGATCCATATGCGCACATAGCCAAGCTGAGGAGTGTTTACAAAAGTTGTGTGGGTCGACCGGACTTGGACATTGATGTAATTAGATTGAGAGTATTCCCTTTATCATTAACTTGCGATGTTGTTGTGTGGTTTACTGAGCTTTCTTATAACTCAATCTACAAATGGGACCAATTAACTGATGTGTTCCTGGTAAAATACTTTCCAGTGTCAAAGAAGTTGAACCACAAAGATAAACTTAACAACTTCGTAGCACTACCTGGAGAGTCTGTGAGTAGTTCTTGGGACATATTCACTGCTTTCATAAGAGGTATCCCGAATCACCGTATTTATGATGAATCGCTGAAGGAATACTTCTATCGAGGTCAGGATGACAATTATAAGGCGGTGATTGATACTATCGTTGGAGGTTCATATGGTGAGTGCATATTTGAGTAGATTGCAGAGAAATTAGAGAAGAATTCCCGGAACAATAAAGCTTGGAGCACTAGAAAATCTAATGCAGGGAGAAACACATTTGCAGTTCAAGCTACAACTAATCAATCTACCGATGAGATTAGTGAGGAGATGGCTCAGATGAGGACCGAACTGGGTTGGTTTTGAAGCATGTGAGCGGAGGTACTGAAAAAGGTAAATGCTTTCAATTATTTGACTAAAACTCCACCACCGGTTGAGGAGTGTTACTATGAAGAGGATACTTATGCGGTGAATGATTAGACGAGGGGTTTTTGAGCCAACGCCCAAGGTTCCAATACGAATAACTGGCACCAAGTTCAAGGAAACCAAGGTCAGAACTATGGCAACTACAATCGAGAGGGTTAATATGTCCGGGATGGGAACTACAATCACGACAATAACTACAACCGGAACAACTATGGCAACAGAAATAATCGGGTTGGGCCTTATGTTCCTCCTCAAAATCAGGAATCTGGTAATAGGGAAGGTGGAGGTAATATGTCACGTATTGAGGATATGATGCAGAAGATGCTGAAGAGGTTTGATTCGACTAATGAGAATGTGAAGGAGATGCAAAATGACTTGTCTGGTATTGGTCAAAAAATTGATGCCCATGCAGTGTCAATCAAGCATCTTGAGCAGCAGATGACTCAGTTGTCTACTACAGTAAACCCACGTCAACCTGGCACACTTCCTAGCAACACCATCCAGAATCCAAAAAATGATGGGCATTGTATGGCAGTCACTACTCAAGGGGGTAAGCAGACCATTGATCCACCTATGTCGTTTGGGGTTAAAGGTGAGGCTTGTAAAAATAATGATGTGATTGAGATAAATGGATAGTCTGAGAATGCGACGGAGAAGGAAGTGGAGATAACCCAAAAAGTTGTTCCCATGCCTAGACCTCCACCTCATTTCCCACATAGGTTAGTGAAGAAGACTGAGGAAGGCAAATACCGCGGGTTTATTAGTATGTTGAAGCAGCTTTCCATCAATGTGTTGTTGATAGAAGATTTGGAGCAAATGTATGGGTATGCAAAGTTTATGAAGGACATGGTAACTAAAATGTGGGTCGTGAGTTGTGAAGATGATGATAAGTTGCAACATTGTAGTGTTATTGCTACAGGGTCCCTTGTGCAGAAGAAGGAGGATCTTGGTGCTTTCACTATTCCTTGTACCATTGGGCTACTACATTTTGCAAAGGCTTTGTGCGATTTGGGTGCTAGTATTAATCTGATGCCATTGTCTATTTACAAGAAGTTGGGTTTAGCGGATCCAAAACAGACTGCGATGCGACTGCTTATGGCTGATAGAACTGTGAAGAAGCCCATTGGTGTGCTCCATGATGTACCAGTGAAAGTGGAGTCTTTTATCTTTCTGGTGGATTTTGCGATACTTGATTGTGATGTTGACTTTGAGGTTCCCATTATGCTTAGGAGACCATTCCTAGCCACTGGGCGCGCCTTGGTTGATATGGAGAAAGGGCAGATGAAGTTCTGATTGAATAATGAAGAGGCAACTTACAATATTTGTAGGTCCATGAAGTAGAGTAGTGAGCTCAAATTGGTATCTATGGTGACACATATTGTAGAGAGTGGTTTTGAGGTGTCTATTGAAGAGAGTTTGGGTGTTGATGTACTACCAGCGGTAATGATGAATTTTTTGAGGATGATGGTATTGAAGACTATGATGAATTGGTCGTCGCACTTGATAGGTTCGAATTTCATTCAAAACCAAAGAGATTGGAATTAGACATGAAGAATCGCGACTCTCCACCTGCAAGACCGTTTGTTAAGGAGGCTCTAAAATTAAAGCTTAAGGCTCTACCATCACATTTGAGGTATGTATTCTTGGGGAGAGATGGTACTTTACCGGTCATTATTGCAATAGATTTGAATATGACACAAGTTGAGGCATTGGTGTCCGTGTTGAAGAGGTTCAAGTGGGCTATTGGGTGGACTATTGCGGACATTATTGGGATTCCTCCTAGTATTTGTTCTCATAAAATTCAATTCATGCCGGATCACAAGCCTAGTATTAAGCACCAGAGAAGACTAAATCCACCTATGCAAGAGGTAGTTAAGAAGAAAATCATCAAGTGGTTGGATGCTAGAGTTATTTATCCCATTGCAAATGGTAGTTGGGTGTGTCCTGTTCAGTGTGTGCCCAAGAAAGGTGGGATTACTGTGGTACCTAATGAGAGAAACGATCTTGTTCTGATGCGGCCCCTGACTGGATAGAGAGTCTGCATGGACTACTAGAAATTAAATGCTTGGATAGAAAATGACATTTTTCCTATGTCGTTCATGGATCAGATGTTGGACCGACTTGCGGGTAAGGGTTGGTATTGTTTCCTTGATGGTTATTCAGGCTACAATCAGATTTCTATAGCTCCGGAAGACCAAGGAAAGACCATCTTCACTTGCCCTTATGGGACTTTCGCCTTCAAACTGATGCCATTTGGGTTGTGTAATTCTCCAGCGACCTTCCAGTGTTGCATGATGTCGATATTTTCTGATATGGTGGAGGAAACTATTGAGGTATTCATGGATGATTTCTCTGTGGTAAGTGACTCTTTTGATTGTTGTCTGGACCATTTGGCAGAGGTGTTTAAAAGGTATGAAGAGTGCAATCTTGTGCTTAATTGGGAGAAGTGCCACTTCATGGTGAAAGAAGGGATAGTTCTAGGTCATTGTATCTCTGAGAAGGGTATTGAGGTTGATAGAGCGAAAGTTGAGGTAATAGAAAAGCTTCCACCACCTATCTCTGTTAAAGGTGTTAGAAGTTTTCTTGGGCATGCAGGCTTCTATAGGAGGTTCATCAAGGATTTATCCAAAATTGCACATCCATTGTGCAAACTGCTCGAAAAAAAGTATAAGTTTGATTTTGATGATGCTTGTCTGAGAGCATTTGGGGAGTTGAAGGAGAAGTTAGTTACTGCACCTATCATTATTTCACCGGATTGGGGACAACCGTTTGAGGTAATGTGTGATGCGAGTGGAGTGGCGCTTAGTGTGGTATTGGGATAGAGGAGCGAGAAGATTCTTCATCCTATTTACTATGCTAGCAAAGCTCTAAATGTGGCTCAAAAGAACTATACAGTGACTGAACATGAGCTTCTTGCAGTGGTTTTCAAATTCGAGAAATTTCGATCCTAGTTGCTTGGTACTAAGGTCATAGTGCATACTAACCATTCTGCATTGAGGTATTTGATGGCTAAGAAAGATGCAAAACCGAGGTTGATTAGATGGGTGTTGTTGCTGCAAGAGTTCAACTTTGTGGTGAAAGATATAAAAGGGGACAAAAATTCAGGTTGCCGATCACTTGTCCAGATTGGAGGAAGAAGCTATGCTCAATCTTGGTGATAGGGCTGAAATTAATGATGCTTTTCCAGATGAACATGTATTGGCTGCTTCTCATGATCTGCTTCATTGGTTCGCAGACTTTGCTAACTATTTGGCAACTAATCTAGTGCCATCGGATTTGTCTTTTCACCAAAGGAAAAAGTTTATGCATGATATGAAGAAGTTCTTTTGGGATGAGAAGGAGGAATTTCAAAGAGGCAAGAGCTTCCTATGAATCCTATATTGGTGATAAAGTTGTTTGATGTATGGGGCATTGATTTTATGGGTCCATTTGTGAGTTCACATGGGATGAAGTATATTCTTGTTGCGGTTGATTATGTGTCGAAGTGGGTGGAAGCAATTGCGCTTCCCAACAATTAAGGTAAAAGTGTCACTGCATTCTTGAAAAAGAATATCTTCTCCAGATTTGGTACACGTAGGGAAATTATCAGCGATGGAGGTTCCCACTTTTGCAATAAATTGTTGAAGGCGTTACTTGAGAAATATGTCGTCCGCCACAATGTAGCCACTCCTTACCATCCGTAGTCTAGTGGGCAAGTTGAAGTGTCCAACAGAGAGATCAAGCAGATTTTGGCAAACATTGTGAATGCTAATAGAACAGATTGGTCAAGGAAGCTTGATGATGCTCTATGGGCCTATCGCACCGCATTCAAGACTCCCATAGGTATGTCCCCCTACCAACTTGTCTATGGGAAGTGTTGCCATTTGTTGGTAGAGCTAGAGCATAAGGCTGTGTGGGTGCTAAAGAAGCTAAATGTTGATTGGGGCGCCACATCGAATCAGAGAATGAGTGACTTAAATATGCTTGATGAGTTTCACCTAAGAGCTTATGAAAGTTCAGCCTTGTACAAGGAAAATATGAAGAAGTATAATGATCAAAGGATTGAAAAGCGAGAATTTGTTGTGGGTGATCTTGTGCTTCTATTCAACTCTAGGTTACGCTTGTTTCTGGGCAAGCTCAAGTCCAAGTGGATCGGGCCATTCTTAGTCACGTAAGTGCTCCCACATGGAGCGGTTAAGCTTGAGAACAGTGAGGGTACTAGGTTTAAGGTAAACGGGCAAAGGATCAAGGTCTATCTCGGAAACGTGGAAAGTGTGCAAGAAGTTTCTAAGGCCTACTATATTGATGAAGTCTGAGTAATCAAGAGGCCTGCATCGTGCCGCGACGTTAAATCAAGCGCTACTCGGGAGGCAACCAAGGATGTACAATCTAGCCAACTATAGGTTTTTCATTTTGGTTTAGTAGTTTTCTTTATTTTTTTGCTTTTCTATTTCCTTTAGATAAGTACTTTATTTTTGTTTTAGTGTTGGCTAGATATAGCATAGGGTTCGTGTCTAAAAAGTGGCTAGAAAATGTAAAAAGAAAGGTTGAATGGTTGCTACATGTGTAGGGACGAAAAGCAAAATCTGCAGAAAATGTCTGGTGCAGAGGTCTACGGAGACTATCAACAGTCTGTAGGTCAAACTACGGACAGTGAATGGTAGTCGTAGACCACAGGTAAGTTTCCTAAATTTGTATAAGTGTGTAAGTGACCTATGGACCCCATCTACGGTCCGTAGGTCGACCCACGGACCGTATACGGGGTCCCATGGGTCTAAACCCCAGTTCTACCTGACCCGACCCAGACCTCTTTTAAATAAAACCCTCCCTTTTTCAAATCACTCCTGGACTCCGGGAAACTAGACCCACCCGCTTGTTGAGTTCTTCGGCGCTATGCGCCACAGGTTTGTTTCACCCGATCCTTTATTCTTTACTTTTTGTGCATTGGGGACAATTGCACTATATTTTGTTGGGGGTGGAGTAAATGGATTGTGAGTGATAGAGTGAAGTCTGAGTAACCCAACTCATAATCCTCTCTTTGGGGTTTTCTTGCCTGTGTTCTTTTTCCCCAAGAGATTGTTTTTAATTTATGTTGAACCGGCATGAGTTAGGATTGTATGCGTAGAAGCATGAGAAAGAATGAAGAATGATGGCATAATTATGAATGAAAAAATGATACCCATCCAAAATTTGTGATATGTACTAAAATATGTAGGCTACAATGAGTTGAATGTGTTGGTTCTGAGTATGACATGATAAAGAACCAACTTAATCTCATGACTTAAGCTAAAACTTGAACTGGGTAATCTGATAATTTGATAATGAAACCATGTGCCAAGAGTGTGTGAGAATGTTTGATTGTTTAGACAGTTTTGTGCCAATCTAGAACTTGCCCCGTTGGTCCTGCTAGGATAATCTAGGCTACAAGTTAGGAAGTGATCATAGACCATTGGTCAAATTAGTCCACTTAAGCCTAAAATAATCTAACCAAATGGTAGCATTATTCCCTTTGATCCAAATATTTGAGCCTAACATTGACCAATTCTTTTGATTCACCTAACTCACCTTCCCGTAAGAACATTGTCTTGGCCCGGTCCCTCCTTGGACATGTGCACCTTGACTTAGGCCAAAAGCCTAAGTTGAGGGTGGCTAAGCGCAAAAGTTACCTTGATCTTGGCCCTAGTCCGATATCGAACATTGTGCACCTCAACTAATGCATTTTGCATAAGTTGAGGGTGGCTATGAAAAAGGAAACCAAATGGAAAAAGGGTTTAAAAAGAGTTTAGTGTTGAAAAGAGGAAAAATTATTGAAAGAGGATGTGGCTTTGTGCAAAAGAAGCAAAAGAAAAGTGTTGAAAGAAATAAAAGAAAAAGAAAGTGAATGAAAAAGAACAAAGTGAGAAATAAGAGTCAAATGTCACATCCTTGGTTGAAAAAAGTTAAGGGAAAAGAAATTGAGATGAAAAGTTGCCAAAAATAGGTCAAGGAAGAGGTAAATAGCCAATGTAATGTCAAGGAGGGAAGAAAGTCACTAAAAAGTACCTAAATGTACCACACCTGACCCCGAGCCTACGTTACAAGCTAAGAAAAGTCCTATAGTGATCCTAGCAACTAGTTTGGAGAGTCTAAGCAATGAAAATAAGGGCAAGCCTATGGTATTGAGCACTAACTGTACTTGAAACTACTTATGAGTGTGTGTGTTGAATGAATCCTTGTACTGATCAAAATCATATTCATTGTGTGAAAAAGGGATTTCATTTGAAGTAAGGGCACTAGTTACATTGTCGGAAAGTGTGTACCTTGGTGATAGCAAAACAATGTATGTTATGTGTTGATTGGTCGATCTTTGTCATATTTTGAACCACATGAGTTAGCTTGTTGAGTCTAAGAGAAAAGATTTGCACTGAAAAAGAGAGTCGGGATAGAGAGCCATGTGGTTGCTTGTGTTTGAATACTTGCTTCTATACAAGTGTCGTTTAGAGTCTTAGTGCGTTTCTTGCGGACAAACAACGAATTTAAGTTGAGGATGTTGATATACCGTGACTTTACGGTATTTTTAATACATTTCACTTGAGAGTTGTGTGTGTCTAGGGCCATTTTGTATTGGTATTAATGTGTTTTTATCATGTTTGCAGGAAATAAGTTCGGATAGGGAAGTGTGAGACACAGCTGATGAATTATACAGAAAAGGGCATCTACAGAAGTGACTCACGGACCGTAGGTCCAGTCACGTTACGTGGATAGTGATCGTAGATGGACAGGCAAAGCATAAAGAAGAAATCAGGGAATTCTTGACCAAGTGTGGAACCACGACTTCAAACTACGGACCGTAGGTCGATCGACGGGCCATCCTGCAAGTCCGTCAAACCATTCAGAGAAGGGTGTTCCAGTACCTGATTTCAAAAGTATAAGTATGAAACCACGGAGGAGGATCCATGGATCGTGGATTGAATCACAATCCGTCCAATTGATCCGTCAATTGCAACTGAGAGGAGGAGATTTGAAGAGTTGCAAAATTATCGAAGTCCCAAATCACGGAAGGGACCTACGGACCATAGGTCAGTCCACGGTCCGTAGGTCAGTGTCGTCAACTACAACCGCGTTTAGAAACTTTATTTCCTTATTTTGTTTCCTTTTTAGTTGGGACTTGTTTTTCTATATATAGGGCATATAAACCTCATTTTTGGGGGTTAGACATTGTTACTTTTATTCTAGTTTTTGGCTTTGGAGATTAACTTGCAATTTTAGCAATTCTTGATTTCCTAAGTTCGTTTTGAAGATTTTGACTTTGAAATTCAAGTTGAGATTCTGGGTTTCTTCTACTTATTATGTAAGTTCATGATTTCTTCATCTAAAAAGATGAATTGTGTTCTTGCTACTATGGGTAACTAAATCCATAACTAGGGTTGTGAGAACCATGAGAGATTAACAAAGTATGAATAGTAACTAAGTAATTCTTGAATAGTGTTATTGCATGCATTGATAATTCTTTCGTTTAGAAGTCCTTTTAGTGGTTGCAAACGTTAGTATTCGCCTTGTCGCTACTTGCCGGACCAAGGAGGTAGTTAATAAGAAAAGAATTATCAACATAGATTTAGTGTGATACTATCTAATAGTCTAATGTCGATTGGTGTGAGGGTGTAAACCAAGACATACATCGATGTGATGTCTAATATGAGGTAACGGTAAGGGTTAGTAAAATATACACATGTAGCCGGACCAAGGTGCGGGGTGAAATTCTCTAGTTTTCCTGACCAAGGAATTAGAGATACCTAACTTATCACTTTGCATGTAATACACTAGGAAAGGGTTGCTATTACTAGGATTACCGCGTTATGAGCTTATGGGGAACACGTACACCCTAGTTACTTTCTCTTATTGATAACAATAAAGTTGAATCATGCTCACTTGTTACTTAATTACAATTTCCAGAATTTGTTTCACAAATACCCCCCCCCCTTAATTACTTGTTTCGGAAATACGTTGACTAAACGAATATAATTGTGGGTTAAAGTTAAGTCTAAATCATATTCCTCGTGGGATCGACCCCAACTTACAAGTTGGATTCTTTACTTGATAACAATCGCTTATAATTCTTTAGGGAGGTGTAATTTGAGCGTATCAGAAGACTCTAGCATTGGGAGTCTTGCCACTATAACTTTTGAGGAGAGACCATTGGCTAGAGACCAACAATTTCGTCTGGTTATAAATATCTGAGTAGACTGGTGGTTTGATTGTTTTCCTTGAGGCATGTTCTTCCTTAGCTGAGCAGATTTGTGAGCACCAATTTGATGATGAGAAGTTGTGTCTCATTCGAGGCAACGTAATGAGAGGGGAAGTTAAAGAGGTTGTCCTTAATTATGATGGTGTCTTGATGATCGAAGGCACGATTTGTATGCCCAAGATCTGGGAGCGGCAAAGATGTATCATGATCTGAGCCAACAATACTGGAAGTGTGGCTTGAAAGGGGATATTGCAGATTTTGTTTCTAGGTTTTTGTCTTGCCAACCGATCAAGTGTTAGCACCAGCAGCCTAGAGGTATATCTCGGAGGATGTCTATTCCTACTTGGAAGAGGGAACAGATCACTATGGATTTTGTTATGGGTTTGCCTACCACAGTGGGTGGTTATGACTCCATTTGGGTGGTCATTGACAGGCTGACCAATTCCACCTATTTCATCCCAGTTCGGAAGAAGTATACGAAGAAGAAGCTAGATGAGCTTTATATTAGTCAAATTGTGCAACTACATGGAGTCTCAATTTCTATTTTCTATTATTGAGATTCTTTGTTCACTTCCAATTTATGGAAGGCATTACAACATGGTTTCGGTACTAGGTTAGATATGAGTACATATTTTCACCCTTAGATTGATAGTAAGTCCCAGAAGATGATTAAGGTGTTTGAGGACATGCTCTGAGCTTGTGTGATCGAATTTGGTGCTAGATGGGATCAACATTTGCCCTTAGCAGAGTTTTCCTATAATAACATTATCACTTCAGTATTCAGATGGTGTTGTATGACCGACAGTGTAGATCTTCGATAGGATTGTTTGACTCAATTGAGATGGCCTATTTAGATACATACTTTCTTAGACATGATATTGAGCAAGTCCATATGACTTAGGGTATATTATTGACATCCCATAGTTGACAGAAGAGTTATGTAGACTTGAGAGTTCAAGTTGTAGTGTTCATGGATAGGGATCATTTTTGGCTGTGTGTGTCACCCATGAAGAGTATGATTAGGTTCAGAAAAAGGGTAAGCTTTGCCCTAGATTCATTAAACCTTTCGATATTTGAGTCGAGTAGGAGAGTTGGCCTGTAAGTTGGCTTTGCCACTTAGCTTGTTAGTTGTGCATCATGTGTTCCATGCTTCAAAAGTACATGTAAGATGAGTCCCATGTACTTTCCCTTGATTCAGTTGAGTTGGGTCCAGACTTGTCATTTGAAAAGGAGCATATAGCCATTTTGGATATGCTGGTTTGAAAGCTTAGGACCAAAGAGATTGCTTTAGTGAAGGTGTAGTGGAAGCATTGTTCAAGTAGTGAGGCAACTTGGGAGACAGAATCAGATATGCATGCCAGATATCCTCATCTTTTTTAGGCTTCATGTACTTTCCTTTAGTTTATGTTCAAGTACAAACATGATTTTTAGTGGTAGATAATGTAATAACCTAGTTGGTCATTCTTGGAATTTTTTTAGAAATTACTATTTTGTCCCTCCCGATATCGACCCTGAGTTATTTCTGATTGAGTTTTAAAAGTTGAGAATTTTGTAATTTGTAATTTTAAAGGCTAAAGTTGTTTTAAAATGGTTTTTGGTGTCTTTTGGAGTTTCTTGTGTTGAAATGGAATTCTGATGATTTCATTAGTCCTGGAATGTGAGATCTAGTCTAAGAGAGTTGTCAGCTTTAGATTCTGAGTCTCTTTGAGGATTTGAAGTACAAAGTTGAAAAAATGTCGAAATTTAGCATTTGAGTATACTTCGGTTAATATTTGGAGTTTGGATGCTTGGATCGAAATTTCGTGATGGAGGATGATTTTAGACGTATGTGAGGTCTATTTTGTTTTTTCAGAGGTCCTAAGCTTGATTTAACCTTTTACGGGTTATTTTCCTTTCTTGTGACTTCCACAAGTTTCAAGTCAAGAAGACCTCAGATTTATGTTTTGATGATTGCATAGAGTTCGAAATGTCGAGTATAGTTGATCTATATATACGGTTTGTGTGTACGGGATTCTGAACGAATCCAGATGGTCCTTTCGATATTGTGAGTGTTAGCTGATTTTCTGGTGCCTAAATTATGTACCTTTTGCTTTTGCTTTAGGCATTCCACTTTAGTGACCCTCGCTTTAGCTAATGTATGATCACTAAAGTGAAGGCCGAACTTTCGCGGGGTTCGCGTAAGAGAACCAAGGCTCGCTTTAGCAATGGTCGCTTAAGTGGAGCCCAGTTCGCAAAATTGAGACCCCTAATTTTTGTGGGGTTTGCTTAAGGGACATCAAAGAGAGTTTTATGCTTGCAAATTTTGGGGGTTTTGCCCCATTTTCAATTTTTTATCTTAGTAAAACCCTTGGAGGTGATTTTGAAGAATTTCTTGTGCTAAATCTTTTGGGTAAGCTTTGGTGTCCTGAAACTTTATTTCCCCTTGATTATTTATGGAGTTTAACATTAAAACTTGGGATTTTGATTGACAAATGACAATGGTTTTTCAAAAACTCAACTTCTAAACTAAAATGGAGATTGTGAATTGATTTTCTTTTTTGAAATGGTTTTCACCAATGAATTCCAAATACCTTGGGTAAGATTTTCAAGTAATGATTTTCATATTCAAACCTCATTCTCGGAATTGGGTTTTCTGAGTTGATTGACCCATTGTTCAAAGTATAAGATATGGGTATTGTTGTTTTCAGAATCTTATTGTGATTACTTGTTTTAAATATATTGTGTGGATTTGGACGTTATTCGGAAGGGGAAGATTCAAGTCTTGGATTGAATTAAGGCAAGTGATCTACTAAACCTTTTAAATCTAGTAAAATTGTGTATTTCCCTTCATTGTGTGTGTTGGGAAGTAATGGGAATGAGGTGATAAGTTCATTGTTCCACTTGATTAATCTTATGAATAAAAAAGGGCTTAAAGAAAAGGCAACTTGTTGATAAGGATGCTTTGTGAATTACCTGATTGTGGCCCTAGTTGATTGATTGATGAGATGCTTTGATGGCATGAAAGTGGACTTGAATTGTTATCTCTTCCTTAAGGTGTGAAATTGCTTACTTACATTGATTGTTGTACACCATGATGAGACATATGAAATAAAGCCGAAGGTAAATTATTATGGCTATTGACATGATATAAAGCCGAAAGGAAATGGTTACAGTTAGTGAAATGATATAAAGTTGAAGGGAAATGGTTACGGTTAGTGAAATGATATAAAGGTGCATTTGGGATGAAAGGAATATTCGTTTTCTAGCTAATTTTCCTTGTTTATTAGGTTGCTTGTTGAGTACCATGTTGGTTGGTACTCACTCCCTGCTTCTACACTTGTGTACCTTTTGAGCCCAGTACCATGCGATTGCTCTTCTTCTCCTCTTTCTGAGGCTTGTCAAATGATTGTTGAGAGGTAGCTGCTTATCATCGGACGGACCCTCTTGTTCCTTATTTTATGCTTTGTTCTATTTGAGAAACAAAGACATTGAGCCTAGTAATTATCTTTAAATTTTGCACTTTATGTATTAGTGGCTTGTACACGCGACAACCAGGTTCTGGGTTATAATAGGAAAAAAAGTTTTCCGCTTTCATCTTGTTCTTCATTTATATTTCCGCATTTTTTTCGTTTTGTTGAGTTGAGGCTGACTTGTCTTGGTGAGAATAAGCAAGTGATATCATGTCCATTTTTGGGTCGTGACATAATAACATCACTTTCTTTGTATGGATATGTTTGGGGGCTTTGTTTATTGAAAAACTTACCCAATTAAGCAAACATATACTACTTAATTATTTACTATAACTATAGTTGTATACAATTACCACTCGTCACTAACCTTTCATCCGATTTATGTGGGACCACTTTCGGATTTGTATACCCAACATATACTACCATATTTTTTCTTTTTCCCATTTAGACAAAGTAAACTTTAGCTCCTCCTAATCTTTTTTACTGATTTTTCTCCTTAATTCTTGTGAACCAGATTGGAGAATGTGTCAGTGTAGCTTAGTACTTAACACTAACTAATAAATTGAAGTAGTTAGTGGTAGTTGAAGATTAAGCTAATTATCGTGTTAAGTCAGTAATCAGGATTAGTTAGAATCAGTTTGTTAGAAAGTTAGTTTGGAAACGTCAGTTGTAATGTACGTACTATCACCACTGTATATATGCAACACATTGTATTTAGTTACTAATCAATGAAAAATATCTTCGTTTCTTCTAATTTTCTCTGGATTTCTCTACATTATTGGTATATTGATTCATACAATTCCAGTAACTTGATATGGTATCACAGACAAAACAGGTGCAAATCGAGGGAATCATTCACATGTTGTGACGAATTCGAGTAATTTTGTACATGTTCTTGCTTAGTTTTAGCTTTTTCCTACCATTTTTAGCTTGTTATCATGCCAGATTCAGGATCCATTGGGAACAATACTTCCGCAAATGATGCAACAACTAGCGATTATCATCATTCTCTCTTTTTGTATCCATCAAACGTCCTGGCTCACTTACGATTCCCATTATGTTGACTGAGTCAGAAAATTATACACTACGGAGCAGAGATGTCAAGCTTACATTGCTGGGAAGGAACAATATGGGTTCAGTGAAGCATAATCAGTTCACATGTGATTTGGCGAAGCTTTGGGATTGATGCAATGCAATTATAGTTTCCTGGCTTATGTGCAATATAAGTTAGGATCTACTCAGTGGTGTTTTGTTTGTTCAAATAGCAATTTGATTTGGGAGGATTTGCTAGAATGATTTGATAAGATCAATAGCTCCTGGACTTTTCAATTACATACATAAATTTTCACTTCTATTCAAGGTACTTCTTTAGTCTCTGTCTATTACTCTAGACTCAAGGATCTATGGGATGAATATGACTCGATTATGCCCCCTCGTTCAGGTAATTTTCCTAACTCTAGAGAGTTCATTGAAATGTGCAATATCAAAGGATTTTACAGTTTTAGATGGGATTGAGTTATAGTTACAATTAAGCTAGAAGTCCAATACTAATAATGCCACAAGTACCTTATGTTAATCAAGTATATGCAATGGTGAATCAAGTATGAATACCAAAGGATAGTTGCAGGTTCCAGCAGAATGATGACCTATAATCCCACAGCTATGTACACTTCTAGATATGGTGATGATAACTACAGGCAGAAGAGGAGTTTTACAAGAAATTCCTTATGTGATTTATGTCACATGAAAGGGCATATAAAGGTTGATTGCAACAAGCTGAAGAAATGTGATAATTGCCATCTCAATGGTCATGTGAATGGAAACTATTTAGGCTAATTGGATATCCAGCCGACTTCGAAGGAAAAATGAGAGCTATTGCAGTGACAGATCCCATTACAGGTAGTACTCTAATGCTCGATACTAACACTGCAGGTCCAAAGGACCAACACCAGCAGATGGTGTCTTCTCAGCAACAAGGAAGGTTTTCTCAGTGTTCCCATCATCAGCCAATGAATGGTAGGCCTGATTACATGCAGTCCCCACATGAGTATGCACCAAGTACTTCTCGCAGCAGACATGCACCTGTAGGTGGAAATGGTAATGTTAGTGGCAATGCTCACATGGCAGGTAACTATTTCCCTCATCAGCAGGATTTTGTAAAGTTGATAGTAGACACAGTGGCCTGTAATCACATGTAGGAGATCAAACACACTTACAGGATAAAGGATTGATAGAAAATGTAGGCAAAGTGCAGTTGCCATTGGGAGAATCATCAAAAGTTTCACTTGTAGGAAACTAGCCTTGGAGAGAAAATCTTGAGAGCAATTAAGGGCATTTTGGGGAATGAAAGGGAATAAGTATTTTTCTAGGAGTAAAATAAGTTATAGGGTCTATTTACAGGCCAAAACAACGAAGTTTAGGAACTAGAAAGGTAAGAAAAGACCCAAATAACCCTGACTTAAAATTGCCGGAGTGACCAACGAGTTGGACCTATGGACTGTAGAAATTCCTACGGTCCGTACTGGTCAACCATAGGTCGAGTTACTGGGGCTCTAAAATTTGACAATTTTCTACGAAACCCCCTTTGGACTGTCGATATTCCTACGGTCTGTAGATCCGTAGACCTCAATTTTAACCCAAAATTTTACGAAGTCTGGAACCTTTCTACGAAATCCGTTCACGACTCGTCAAAGGTCTTACGACTCGTCAACAGTCCTACGAATTGTCCTGTCCATTCGTAGGTCAATCTTCAAAACTTGAATTTCCCAAATCTCAAGGCCATTCCTACGATGTCATCTATGACCAGTAGATGCTTCTACAAACCGTAGATCAGTCTCATAAGACACGACCAGTAGCCAAAATGAGACTTTTCATTTCCAAATTTGACTTTCCAATTTGCAAGGTGTTACACAAATGGCTTGAGTTTTTTCTTAACGGGTTAACTGATAACCTGATAGTAAATTAAATAATTATATTTATACCATTTGCTCAATAAAGTCCTTGCCTTAGAGTTTAGTTTTATACTTTTATATTTGGTTGTCTCAAACTCTCGGTTATTCTACAATGTGACAATGTTTACTTTTGAGGATGATGCAGTTTGTCAACTCATATGCATGATTCATTTGGTTTGTCACCTTGTTTCTACCGATACATAGCCTACAATAGTATGACTTAATAATGTAAGTTAACGATCATGAAATGATTTGTATATCACGGCTCAGTTTGAACTTCAATCGAATTTTTTAAAACTGCAGTATTTTTTTAATATACATGTCCATAACTATTCAAAATTGATGCATTATAGTAAGTGTTAAAAAGCTATTTTTCATAGTAAAAAAATTATAATGTTCAAGTATAATAAAAGGATTCTTAAGCATTATAATTTCTTCTTAATAAATCTATGTATATTTTAAAAAATAAGATTATAATTTTAGTTAAATGAGTTAAATAAGTATTATAAAAAATGAAGCTTAATGTTAGAACATGCCAACTAGGAGAGACAGAGACTTTTGAGGTGTCTAGTATTGTTTTAGGAAAATAATAATAATTGAGTGATATTTTTATCCTAAATGAAACAAAAAGTGATATTTGAAGACAATTCTCAAAATTTGGGCGACTATTTAGAGAATTACCTCTCATGTTATCATAAGTGTTTGTTCCTATCTAATTTTACATCAACTCCTATAACTTTATATTTTAACAAATAAGGAAGTAATTTGAAGTAGAAAAAAAAAAGTTAAACAAAAATAGATGACAACAAAGTTTTACTAGGCAAAATCTTAAAGAGGGGAAGTTGTGTAATTTTAAGGGATAATGCATAAGTGCTTCTAAATTATGATCGTAATCTCAGCTATACATCTTAATTTAATTATTGTCCTATTACCCTCCTTGATTTGATTTTCTTTACCTGTTTTGATATCTAGTCTGAAATTAACTTATATTCAACACAAGAAATTTAGAATTAAATTTGGTTACAAATCAAAAGGAAATGAAAAGAAAATCAAAAGAATAAATAAAATCAATAGAAAAAAATTATGAAGGTTAAAAAAAAGAAGAAAAAAGTTTAAAATACAAGAGATTTTAATTATTTTTTTACGTGTATTAACTTAATTTAAATACAATATAAAGAAATTAAGAAGATTTAAAAAAAAAATGATTACACACGTGGCGTGCACATATGTTGTACAAACACAACCAGCTTACTTGGTTAAAGGTGTCACCACATAAGCACAAAAGGTGCATGCACAAAATACAAAAAAAAAAATCGAGGAGGTTATAGGACCCTAGTTAAGTTAAGATGCACCGCTGTAATTTCGATCATAGCTTAAAGGGTACTTATGCATTATCCCTAATATTAATTTTAACCACAAACTAAGTAATATGTGTTATTAACTAAAATCTTTGGAGACGTAACTGTACTTTTTCTAATAAAAGATTCCTATGTGGAAAATTGGTTTATTTGGTATAAACAAAGTGGAAAATATCGTGTTGAATATTCAAAAGCCATCAAAAATTAGAATTTAGAATCAGTTTCTGCTTCAATAATAATAAATTACTACTAGTTGATAGATAAAACAACACACTCCCTCTATATTACTCTTCCTTTGATGTCATTAGTCAATCACTACAACAAATGTGATTATCAAGGACAAATAATTTTGTCATTAATAAATCATATTTCGTCACTAAAAATCTTGTGTGACGAAAAAAATTTCGTCAAGCAGTCGTCCCTAAATGTGCGTCTCTAAAATTATTCAAATACGATTTAGTGATCGTCGCTAAAAGCATTATATTAACTACAAAAAAAAAAGAATCGTCGCCAAATGAATAATTATTTATAACAAATTTATTTGTCATAAAAAATATAATTTGTTTGTGGTTAATAGTATCTTTTGTCACTAAAAAGGTTATTATTACCGACTAATTGTATTGTTGCTAATTAATTAGTTCAAACAGTGACGACATCAATTGTCTCTAAAGTTATATGTATTTTGTAGTTGACCAAATGTAATTTCTTCACTAATGACTACTTTTTATATACAAAAATAAATTTTTCCTTAAATGCATAAATTAGGGACACATTTATTATTCTAAAAAAGGGTAATAATTTTGTGGTTAAATCTATTCATTTTGTCAGTAAAAGTATTGTTTTTACCGACAACATATATTGTCACTATAAATTATCATGATTAGTGACAATTATAATTGTCATAAAATAAAAAATTAATTCGTATTCAATAAAAAAAAAGGATATTGGGACAAATATATTTTTGTCACTAAATGTAGTCAACTTATGTCAAATTTATTTATTTTGTGACAAAAATATTTTGCCTTAAAAAGCTTGATTTAGTCGTTGCTAAATGTTACCTTTAATGACAAAATCTTTTGTCACTAATTGCATTCATTGATGACATTTAATTATTTTATATTAGTGAAATATTTTAAATTATAGAATTGCATAAATTAAAAATTAAATAATAAAACATGCTAGATAATAGTGAAATCTATCCATTACAATTAAAAACAACTAAAATATCTAAAGGTACTTTAACAAGCTCCATGAACTAAAGTAAAATATGTTCAATAACAAAAAAATCTAATTGAAATAGAAGAAATATTACTCCTAAACCAAGACAGAAAAGTAGAAATTTCTTCCAAAGTATCAATAATATGGTGATACTTGTCTTGCATTAGTCTTG
>JAJOOS010002620.1:0-33377 GCA_029582725.1 Solanum chiquidenum
TCCGCATTAGTTTATTATCTTTAGTATGCTCATGATCATGCCAGTAGGGTTAGCTTGGGATCACTTGTGGTCCTAGGTCCCGTGTCCGCGTCTCGGGGGTAGTCTCGGGGCGTGACACCTGCCTTCCCCCGAGGCCCTGCCAGCCCCCGAGGCCATGCCCACCTCAAGGCGGGCCGAGGCCCTACCTGCCACCGAGGCCCCACTGCCTCGCCCTCCTCAAAACTCCTCCTGCCTCGAGGCTTTGCCCGCCTCAAGGCCTTTCCCACCTCGATGCCTTGCCCGCCTCAAGTTTTGGTCTTTCCCACCTCAAGCCTTGGCCTTTCTCGCCTCGAGCCTGCCCCAAGGCCTCTCCAGCTTTGATGCCTTGCTTATTTTGAGGCATTGCTCACCTCGAGGCTTCACCCACCTTGAGGCCCCCACCTGCCTTGATACCCCCGCCAATATTAAGGCTTTGTCCACCACCTCGAGGCCCACCAGCTGCCTCAAGGCTTCTGCCCCAAGGCCGTTCACGCCCCTACCCCTTCCCTCCACTGACTTAGACCTAAACCGTACCCCAACCTGAGACCTAAGATTCGAACCCAATCCCGACCCTGGGAGACGTGACCTTGGCCAAAACCTGAGACCCGACGCTCTTCCTGAGACCCTACCCCAACCTCGACCTTAACACCTGACCCAAGACAAAAATTAGTATGGAAAGATAAGGTCTGAAGTTCAAAATGATTTCGGAAAATGTTTTCCTTACTTTTTTAAGAAAATAAAGTAAAACACAAAAATGATAAAAGTCTGTTAGGTCAATAAACAGATCAAAGTATACAAAAACTGCATATAACTTCTACAGGATATAATACAAAGTGGAACATCAAAGACTTGCCAATATATGGGCTAAAATTAATAAGGAAATGTGCATGAAGAAATGCATGGTGAAAGATAGATCATGATTAAAATTGTAGTGCAGGTGGTAGTTAATGCATGAAAATAATATTCTAACACATATCAATCCAAGAAGATGATACAACGTAAATGTTGGTACAGTATGATAATATAAAACTTCTAACATGAAACTTTAGTGTTACTGCAGATTACGTCCAGAAAGATCAATGTCCTGTAAGTCTATAAGCATATTTCCCCATACAACTAGAATATACACCATGTGAAGTAAATCTCATACGACCTCCATGATACATATATGCTATTTATGCCAAATGCACTTCCTTGTAAAGAAGAGAGTTATGGGATAGTTTGGATAGTATGAGGAACTCCATAGATGATCCATGGTGTATTGGACAATAATGGATCCTAATGAGAAACTATGGGGCATACCCCACAGGACTAGCCAGTATTTTGACTTTATTAACACCATGAAGGCATGTGGACTATCTGATAATGGTTTTGTTGGTCCTAGGTATACTTGGTGTAATAACAGAAACCTGGTAAAGGAATATGGAAAAGACTTGATAGAGTGTTTGTGCAAGAATTGAAAGGTACAAACCTATTGTGAGATGGAGACAAGTCGGGTGGATAAAGAAATCTGAGATGGGTAAGATCAAAGCCAACACATATGCGAGCTTCATCCATGAAAACTCTAGAGCTAGCATATGAGGAATCATTAGGGATGCTACTGGTAACCTTATCACGGCATTATCAGTCCCTACTCAATGCAAAACCAACAATCAAGTTGAAGCTATGGCAGCATTAGATGTTACCAGCTGGTGCAAGCAAGGTGGCTATAACAAATATGACTTGGAATTTGATTCTATGATAGTGGCCAACATGATCAAAAACAAGGATACCAAAAACTTGAAGTTGAAAGGAATAATTGAGACATTGACCAAGCCATGAATGGGGCAAAAGTAAATATTTCCCACTACTATAGAGAAGCCAACCAAAGAGCTGACTTCTTTGCTAAACAGGCCTCTTCAAGTGGAAGTGGTGCCTTCTATTATTCTTTTCATCAATTTCCTAAAGAGGTGAAGGGATAATTTCAACTAGATAAGTGGCAACTTCCTAGCATAAGGAGAAGATACGACAAATGTAATTTTTTTGTTAGTTGAACCATTGTATTTTGCTTATAGTATGAAAGTCTACGTCATCTTAGCCTTTCTGTAGATTGTTTAGTTTATTGTTGTTGTTCTCTATCAGAGGTTAGGTCCATGTCCCCCTCTGCTTTTGTAACTTTTTGGATGTTATAGAAATGGTAAGGCTCAAACCTAACTCCCACACAGTTAAGGTGATGGCTTAAATTTTTTTAAAAAAAAATTCAAGTTAATGAAGATTCGCTTGATTTTTTTTAGACCATCACAATTCAGAATAATAATTATATATAGAGAAATTATATGGAAAGCACAACTATACACAATTAGTTAAACTGAAAATAGACTGCACTAAAATGGTCACCTCAGAAAATGATGTTTCGAGTCTCTGAGTAGTAGCTAAGTCAGGACTTAGGATAAAGCACAATCACTATGATAGAGCCTAAGTAGTAACTAGATGTGCATAATTACAACTACCAACTATCTGTAGAAAAGAGTTACACTAAAGAGCATAACACAAGACTCACTTGTCAGGGGTCTTCGCTTGACAAGCATATCTGAAAGCATTCAGGACACTCTTTACTCTTAGTGCACCTATACTGCAAAACAAAAGAGGGGCTTCTAATCAAACAATGAACTCAGATACTAATGACTGAAAACATTCAGGACACTCTTTACTCTTAGTGCACCTATACGGCAAAACAAAAGAGGGGCTTCTAATCAAACAATGAACTCAGATACTAATGACTGAAAGCATTCAGGACACTCTTTACTCTTAGTGCACCTATACTGCAAAACAAAATAGGGGCTTCTAATCAAACAATGAACTCAGATACTAATGACCATGAAGAAATTATACAAAACCCCTAGATAATCATATCTAAATTCAAATGACAAAAGCAGAATCCACCTAGGTCTATTCTTGATTGAAACAAGAAAATTTAGTCTACTCTTAGTTGTCCACGTACCATGGAAATAATCACTCTTACTTCTATTAGCGCAATCAAAATCTTAGTAGGTCATGGAACTTTAATCCTTGAACTGGTGGATTTCAATATCAAGCTGCTTAAAATCCACCACCTGTTGTTGCCTGTATAAATAATCAGAATCAGTATAGAAACCGCCTCTTTAAAGATTCAATTAAACAAACATAAAGCTACATTAGTACTACTCATAGAGACATGGTGAGGTTGTTTAGAAGTTTTTTGGCCTCCTTAAAGAAAAGGGACGTGGTCAACTCTGCTCTTATTTTGCAGTTTCTGCAACTCAAGAAATCGACTTTCCAAGAATCCCCTTTTGTGTTCAACACAAAAATGATAAAAGCCTGTTAGGGAGATAAACACATCAAAGTATACAGAAGTTGCATATAACTTCTACAAGCTATAATACAAAGTGGAACAGTAAGGACTTGCCAATAAATTGCCTAAAATTAATAAGGAAATGTGCATGAAAAATTGTTTTGAGCCAGGTCACTTTTGGGCCTGGTCTGTTGTGAATTGATTTTATTTTAAGGGCTTAATGCCCAGTTTTAAATTTAAAAAAGATATTTGATTTGTTTTATTTTCTTAATATTTAATTCCTGACATGTCACTGAAAAATGACATGGAATTACATGAGTAAGAGGTTGGATTACAAACACAAAGATCTTATGAGAAAAGGGTTTAAAATATAGTGTTTTAACGAGTTTAAGGGTTTAGTTGACAAAATGTTAGGTAGGAGGGTTCAGAATACAAATACACACAAGTATAAAGGTTCATCATACCATTTCACAAATTATTAATAATAAGGGTATTTTTAGATCAAATTATAAGTGAGGTTATTTTTATTTAATTTTGCATAGTTTAAAAATAATTTTACCCTTTTCAGTATAATAAATCCAATATATGTCCCTGCCTTTCTATAAACTCCTATATATTGTGAACGTGTGGATGTCACAATATGGTATGTGGATAGCATATGTATTGGAGTGTGGAAATTGTGGAAATTGTGCACATTTTGTGCAAAGTAGTGGATGGCTTGTGTCAGCCATTCACTGCCCATTTCACATTGCCTATATAAAGCCCTTGTACTTCATTTGAATGAGATAACGAATGAAGGAATAAATACAGTACATTATTCTCTCTATTGTTCTTCTTTTAGTGTTAATCATAGTTTGCTAAGTAATTATTTTATAACACGTTATCAACACGAGTCTCTGCCCGTTCAAGTAAAGACTTTAAAAGCCTCAAAGGTATAAATTTTTCTTTCTTAAATAATGTCAAATCTTTCTAAACTTGAATTTCTTGCTTTAGACATATCGGAAAAAGGCTATCTATCATGGGTACTTGATGCAAAAATTCATCTTGATGCGATGGGTCTGGCAGACACCATCCAAGAAAAAAATCAAGCATCGAATCAAAACCGTGCTAAGGCAATGATATTTCTCTGTCATCACCTTGATGAGGGTTTAAAAATGGAATATCTCACTGTTAAAGATCCTCTGGTGTTGTGGAATAACTTAAAAGATAGATATGACCACCTGAAGTTGGTTGTCCTTCCACAGGCACGTTATGACTGGATCCATTTGAGACTTCAAGATTTTAAATCTATCAGTGAGTATAACTCTTCCATATTTAAAATCATCTCACAATTAAAATTATGCGGAGAAAATATCACTGACCATGATATGCTGAAGAAAACATTTTCCACTTTTCCTTCCTCGAGTATGCTCTTGCAGCAGCAATATCGAGAAATGAGATTTAAAAAATATTCAGAATTAATTTCACATCTCCTTGTTGCTGAACAACATAATGACTTACTAATGAAAAACCATAAAAGTCGACCTACTGGTTCTATGCCATTTCCTGAAGTAAGAAGAATGGAGAAGACCCACTTCCAACTTGGGGAAGATGAAATCCTTCTATCTTCAAGTCTCCCAAAAACCCTCTCCAAACTTGAGAGAAAATATTCAAAAAGTACTATTCTATTCTGAAAATTAAAATAAATGTTTGACTCTCTAAAAATTAATAATAAGTTTAGTATTTATAGTCTTCAGAAAATAGCACTGGCGGATCTTTCGGCGAAGTTAGTCGATATCGCCGATTGACTCGACGACTCACCCTTCGTCTGTCTCATCGCCGTTTCATGCTTGCCTTCAGCATCTTCACTTTCTGGACCATTGGGCGGTATAGTACTATTTCGCGGAACTATTCGGCGAAGCGCCCACTACTCCTTTCATCACCTTTTTTATCTTTCTCCTTCAACGACCTTTTATAGAGGAGAGGAGAGAGAGGTGAGAGGGAAAAATGAAGGAATGATTGTTTTAAACCTTTTTAATTATTTTTTTTGAATTTTGACAATTCAAAGTGTGACATATGTTGCCACATATATCCTTTTCGTTGGGGCACATGCAGATAATTATGTGGTATTTTTTACAACAAAGGTTATATATGTTGCGACAGACACCACATTTCTTCCTTTCCATAATAATTGGAATTTGTTCCAACAAAATAAAAATAATAATCATTAATATTAATATTATCAGCAAAAATAAATAATTGGTGACAATCTAATGTGCCACATATCTCATTTATGTGGCATATGTTACCACATATCTTCTTTCTGTGACATATGTTGCCACATAAATCCTTTCTGGTGCACATGCAGATAATTCTTTGGTGTTTTTCACAATAGAGGTTATATATATTGCCATATACACCACATTTCTTCCTTTCCATCATAATTGATATTTGTTCCAACAAAATAAAAAAAATAAAAATAATCATTAATATTAATATTATCAACAAAAATGAACAATTGGTGATAATATAATATTGCCACGTATCTCCTTTCTGTGACATATGTTACCACATATCTTCTTTCTATGACATATGTTGCCACATATATTCTTTCTGTTGGGGCACATGCAGAAAATTCTGTGGTGGTTTTACAACAAAGGTTATATATGCTGCCACAGACACCACATTTCTTTCTTTCCATCATAATTGACATTTGTTCCAACAAAATAAAAATAATAATAATCATTAATATTAATATTATCAGCCAAAATGAACACTTCACCAATTATTTTATACAACTTATCAACAAAAAGGTAATTCACAATGGTATACATAACCATCAATCTAATAAATGGTGGTAACACAACATTTTCATTGAACTTTGCTTTTTTAGGTCTAGGCGTCTGTGGGTCTTTATTGTTACTAATATAGCTACTCCGAGCCTTTAAAATCTCATAGTTCCATAGGAGTGAAGCATATCTCATGCGGAGGGTTTCAGAACTAATTCCATAAGATGGTACTTGTAGTCTATCACTCAAAAATTCAGCGTATGCAGCAACAAAAAGTCCACAATCTCTGCATGGTATATTATCAATTAGAAAATATAATAACATCATATTTCAATAGTGGTAAGACAAAAAAAATTAATGTGATACTTGCAGACTATTGCTTGCTGCTTGGGCAATACCAATAACATGTCTGACTTCGAATGAGTGAGATTTGTTCTTTTCTTGGTAAGATTCAAGAACTGACCAGTTGGTTCGGTCTTTTTGATTAAAAAAAATTCAAGGTACATTGACAATAATGTAGACAACTTTTGAATCTCGGAGCACAATCTTCTCTTAGTCCTAGATGAGGTGCCAAGGCAGTCCATCAGGTATACCAAACCCTTTGATAGTGCCAACGATTTTATTCTCATATTCAGAAACAACGCTGACATTATCAATGTATGTTTTGAAAAAATAATTAGTAGTGGTATATCGATATTTAGAATGACTGTTGCTTCGAGTTCTTCTGCAAATAGTATAAAATGACATCTACATGTTGCACAGATGCATCAATAAGTGTATTTTTGTATCAATTTATTTGTATGTATTCATGTCTTAATCAAAAGATAAAAGTGGGCATGGATTTACCTGATCAGTCCATCACTTATTGGGTTGAGACATTACGTAAAATCAGTCATTCTTCTTTGAAAATGCAACTACAAAATCAAGTTGTTTGAACTCAAGATCTGAGCAATTGGCTAAGTAGTGATCGTCCTTGTCTCTTCTGCAATTGTGTAATCATTATAAATAATTATTTAGTGGACAACAAGAAGAAATACTAATAATAGTTGAATGAATTTACTTTTTTGCATGATGCTTGTAAAGACCTTTATTTATCCGTTGCGAGAAGGATGACATTAGTTCAGTTGGATCCTCGCCGTTAATGTTAATACCTTCAAATGGATATTGTTGCTTCACATCACAACTGACGACTTCGACTTTCTTCTCTTTCTTTTTCTCTTTTTCTTTCGCTTTCTTTTTCACTTTCTCCTTCTCCTTTTCTTGCTCCTTCTCTTTCTCCTTCTACTTCTCCTCCTTCTCCTGCTCCTTCTCCTTCTCCTTCTCCTCCTCCTCCTTCTCCTTCTCCTTCTCCTTGCCTTTTGGGTTTGAGTGTGATACTGGAACAATAGTCATTGATTTTTTTCTTTCACTAATTATAGATAGTGATTGGGAAATAGATTTTTCAACCTCCTACACTTCAAATGTTGTGAAATCTTCTTGGATTTATGGACATCAATATTATAAGTCATTTCCTTAAAAATATCAGTGAGTTCTTTAACACGACTAATAAAATAATCATGTTGCTGCTCACATTCTTCGCATAGACAAAAATAGCATTTGATATTAGAAGAGGAAGCAACACCAATAAAAGATTGAGTTGTTGTCATGGATGAAGCTTCTTGTATCATTTCATCTACAAGGTAAATAAAAAAAGGTTGAGAGTTGACAATTGATTATAAAATAATAATGGGTAGCAATTTATACTTATCTTGACACAGATGGATATTATGTTGCCACAAATGTACCTTCTGTTGCCACAAATGACCATTTTGTAGCCCTAACACATAGGTGATATGTTTCAACATATGACAACTCTATTGGAATATATACCAACATATCACTAAAATGTAGCAGCATACGACACATCTTTCAACAAATGAAATATATGTTGGACAACTGAACAAGACTATATTTCTAAAATCATATTAACAAAATGGTCACAAAGAAACAACAAAAAATGAATTTTCACTGAATGTTAACAATACATATACATTTCCTCAAAATTAGGGATTTTTGGATTTGTTGATTTTCTTTCAAAAATAATAAATAATAGGTACCATTACACTATTACTCAATTTTCACATCTATAGAACGATTTATTATTCATTAACCCAAGAAAAAAACTTAGTATTGTTCGAAAATTGTAAAATCCTTCAAAAAAATGACTTATCCATTTTAAGTCGAACACAATCTTCAGTTCAGAAAGAAGAGAGAGTCACGGCCGGAGATGAGGAGGAAGATAAGATAATAGGGGAGAATATTTGTTTTGATAGTCGGATTTTTGGATTTTCTAAGGAAGAAGAAGAAGAGAAGAGAGAACGTTGGGAGAAGAAGAAGAGGAAATTCTATTTTCTTTTACTTTTTTTTAAATGGTTTGGAAAGAATTATAAAAGTTGAAAATGAAGTTTTTTTTTGTATTTTATGAAGATTAGGAAGTTTTGAAAATGTTAATTTGGTCCCAAATTTACTTAATTACATTTTAAAGTGAATTTGACCCTTTCTTGATCAAAGTGTCACAAAAAACAAAACTCAAACTTAATTGACACCTTTCATTTAATTGTCTCATCTTACTTGGACTTGGTTCCAATAAGTAGTGCTGTGAAAGATTCTAACTTAATTCTTTTTGTAAATCTCAGGTGAGTGTTAAATTAAAATAAGCAAGACTAGAGAAACATGATTATACAGTAAATCTCATGATTATATTGTGTTGGGGCTATAAATCTTCTAAAAGGCATGTCTGTGACTGTGTTCCTCACAGATTTATGCATCATAATCCTTTAGATTCAAGAGCAGAATACGAAAAAGTAAGTCCTTTCTTATCAATAAAGTGAGAAAATATGTTTATACGCACTGCATCTGTTTAGATTTTAATCAAAATGAGAACCACTACACTTATGATCTGAGTGATATTTTATCAGATTACTTTTCTCCTTATTTTATGAGATTTCTAAGTTGACTAACTTTGTTTACAACACAAGTGGCTTGACCATTGATTCAGATTACTTTAGGTTGCATCACAAGAATTTTACTTCAATTATGTACAAATATACAACAACAGCATACCCAACATAATCAACATGTCTTGCACAAGACATTGTACGGAGGAAAGGCAAAGTCAAGGAAGGTTCCCCAACGGTAATATCCCTTCCAAATTCGATTCCGTTTAGTTCAAATCTTCCAGAAATTGGAACGATTTCGTATGTTGGTAAGTTTTCCATTCTTATCCTTTAAATGGATTTTCGGAAATCTTAGGAATGCCAATTGATTTTGGGAGGATTTCTCCAAAAATTCCTCTCCAATATAAAGCCCTGTGTACGAATGTTCATCGAAGATTTACTCACAAAATTTTTCATGTAAAAAAAGAAATAAAAAATCTAAAGGCTCTTTGGATCTCTGAAAATTTTGAGAGTCAAAGTCCGTGGTTTAAATTGTTGTTTGGTTTGCTTTCATTTCCAGTGAAATTGAAGCTGGAGTCGGTGGAAAGCTGCTCGCTTCTCCTAGAAAGGTAATCTTCATTCCTTTTTATGTTTTTTTATTCTCTTTCTCTGTTTTATCAGCTTTAGAATGATCTGTTTCTCAGTTTGGTAATGATATTTTGCTTTATAGTTTCAATTTCACTTTTCATGTATTGAACCTAAGGTTCAAATTTTGTTCATCAGTAATCATTAATTTTCTTGTGATTAGTGAATTTAAGATCAATAAACTTTTGTCTTTGTAGTTCATCAATATACAACTGGACTCCTTTTTGACTCTTTGTGCAGTTGGATTACGTATTAGCTTATGCATTTTTCCTTAAATGTGTTTAAATGGGGCAAAAGGATGATTCATATGATCTGCTAACCTTGAATTTGTGTGTAATAAAGAAATGTAGTTATAAGATTAAACTCACAATAGGCTTATTTTGATTCGTTTTTTTTATTTGATTATCACAAAAATGCCTTAACATTTGACAAGTTTCATTCTGATCCTTAAAACGATGATATACCTTGGGTTTGAATCTCAAAATGCCCCCAATTCTTGATTGTTGTTCTGTTTGCACATTTATAATGTATGCCCTTCTAGGATGTTTTGTGTTCTAAATTAGTTAAGATTCATGATTTTAACTATTCCGTTTCATGTTGGATAATGATTTACCAATATAAAAAATCATTTATATGTTTATAACTTAACCTTCCTGAGATTTCCTCTATTGAAATGGTAAGCAGATCAACCTATTGAGCCGAGATTGTCTCATGAACCATGCTTAATTAACTATAATGTGAAGTGCTACAGATAGGACTATTTTGGGGTTGTGAAAATTGACATTGATTTCCTTTTCTCATTATTTTCTTTACTTGCACCCCTCTCAAACGAGCCTATGTGGACTCTCGCTCAACATCTACGCTCAAGCTGTTGTTTTGTGGAAGCAGCTCTCAACCTCAATGGAACTTTCTTACGGAAAATATTATGTACAATATCTAAATGATTGCAGTACTTTAAAAGTTTCAATGGCATCATATAAACTATGTTGACTTAAAAGTTGGATAATTGCTTTACTTCTATGGCATCAACTATGTCCATGGAGATCTCCTTATTCTTTCTTATACCTAAGGTTTCCTTTATGACTTTCTTATCCTTTGAACAACAAAATAAAATTCAATATCACTTTAAGAGTTCTGTAAAACTTCTAAAAGTTTGGGATAAAATTTTCTTGGCAATCAAGTGTAAGCATCGAAATACAAACTATCTATATTTTTTAAAAATCTTTTTAATATATCATATACGTAGTGAACACTGCTGTAATTTATTGGATAAACATATGACAACAAAGTTTCATTGATATACTAAGGGCCTGTTTGGATTGGCTTTTGGCTTATGACTTATAAGCGAAAAGCCATAAACTAGGATTCCTAGCTTATGGCTTTTGGCTTATTTTTGTTATTTTGGCTTTAAAATAAGTGCTTATAAGCACTTTTTAACTTTACCCAAACACTTCAAAATTGTTTAAAAGCTATGTTGGCTTAAAATCACCAAAAATAAGTCAATCCAAACGGGCACTAAATACAAAAGGAAAGCGATATAACCTAATGATCATACATAAAGTTTCATCCGTATACAAAATATAAAAGGGAAGCAATATATGACCTAATGATCATACATAAAGCTTAATGAGGTAGTTCACCATCGCGCGAAGCATGGATAATTTACCTAGCTGCTATATAAAGTACAACAACTTTCTTACTTGCTGTAGAAAATTTCAGTAACTGCTATAAAAAGTACAACAACTTTTCAGTAATTACTATGAAAAATTCAGTAATTTTCATACTTGTTGTACTGAATTTCAACAATTACTTTAAAAGAAACCAAAAAAATGGTCAAATCCTCTCCTTCAACTAGTTCACTAACAAAATCACTATTCTTTTTCAATAATCTCAACAACACAATCAATTCAACTACTATTCAAAACCCATGAATATCAAAGTCAACTAAAAGAAAACAAAAATATCAATTCATCAATTTCAAAATACCATATTCACAAAAGTACAATAAAAGTGCATTAAAAATGTAGCAAAATAACATTAAAATGCATATTCACAAGCAACCCCTTCTTCATCACGCTTTCAACTCCTTTTGAAATCGAATCATTCCACTTCATCTGTAATATTTTTTTTAAAAATAATCACGTGTAAAAATGAAATATATAACACAAGAAAAATGTTCGAAAGATGATTAAAATATAATTTTACCTTTACTATGCATTATCTCCGGACACCAATTCTCCTTTTTTGAAATGAGTATATCATTTTGTTCCTCCTCAACTGGTCTATCATCTCTTTCTACATTTGTAGAAGAATCATCTATTTCATGTACTCATTCTTCTTCTTCTAAAAAAAAATTCAAACTTGTGTTTTCTACTTCTTCTTCTCTTTGTCTTTGTGTATTGAATCTCCTTTTATACTTTTTAGTAGGAGTTGTTCGTTTTTTCCTTGAAGTCATGATTTAAAAATAATAAAATCAATGTAATAATACAAAAATACATTCATTATCCATTTAGATAATTTTGAAAGTTAATTCAAAACCACATAAAGAAATAAGGCAAACGATAATAAATGTAACAACTGTTGCTTTCCAAAATTATATTATAGCAGTTGTTGTAATAATCACAACATTTGCTGTAAATACATGCATCATCTTTCTATGAACTCTTTCTATGATCTTATTAAGTAAAAAAAATGTAAACATAAAATGTAAACAATACAAATTTTCAGTGCAAACATATATGTTGATGAACAGACATGCAACCAGATAACATTTTTGAAGAGTTGAAACAACATAGATGTTGATGAACATTTTCGTGTGCTTAGACGATTCTAATAAAGTTAACATCTACTGTAAAGTATCAAACAAAGTAAGGAAAAAAGGGAAATAGTGAAATCTTTCAAGTAAAAAAGAAAGAGTATACTTGTGTTAAACAAATGTCAAAATCTATTAAAGTTGCTAAATTGGTGTGATTACCAAAATTGTATTTGTCTTCTCTTCACACTCCTTTTTAGTCCTAAAAACAGACTTTAAATATTTGTCATTTGCCTCATTTTCATCTTAAAAACACATAGTAAATTCACTTATAAGATGAAGAGCTATGTACAATGGTATGCTATCATTATTATGTTGACGATAGATTTGTTTTATCGACTAGTAATATACTTTTCAAGAAGACTATCATGGATGATATGAACCATTTTTTATTCTTTGCTTCAACTGTTAGCTTGTGTTTTGATGATTGATTGATAAAAGGAGTTTGATGAGTACACAAATTGGACTCGTTTAGGGCTTTATTTTGATAAGAATAGTGTCTTCAAATGCTTATTTTGTCTAAATATCTGATGGAAACTCTTAAGTTTCAGGTATTTGAAGTTTTAGTGAAAGCATGGACATTTAGGCGCAAAAAGGAACAAAAAGGTTGAAAACAAACAAAGAAGTTGAAGCCCGAGCATCACCAAGCACACTTGGTGATTCGCCAAAGGGATTTACTCCATCCTTTATTCCAGTACACAATGAAGTTGAAGTTGTTCGTTGTTCGTAAATGTTGATGATATTGTATATGTTGATATGTATGCATGTGATTATAATGTTGTTTGACTTGTTTATGTTGCACTAGTGGGATAGTCGCGTGATCCTACCAGTACACTGTGGTTGTGTACTGATTCTGCACTTGCTTTTATTTTTGTTGAGTACAGGGCATCTTTACGCGTCTATTGACAGACCTCGCTTAGAAGATTAGAGATCGTCGCATCGAATTTAAGGGTGAGTCAATTCTTCCGGGCTGCCATGGAATTCTCTTTCGTCTATGTCCATCATTTCCGGACTTAGATATTTGTTCTAGTTAGTTGATTAGTTCATTAGTTGGGGATGTATCCCTTCTTGTTTAGACTTGGATCTTTTGTTTAGATGTTTTGGTACATTGACTTTCAGGTTCTAGGTTATTTATTCCGCATTTGTTTAGTTAATTAACTTGCTTCCGTAACTTAGTTGCCTTAGTTTTGTTTTGATTGCTTAGTTTGGGTTGTAGTAGTGGTTCTCCCACCGAAGTGTTAGTGTGGGTGCCAATCACGACGGCCTGAGTCGTGACAAAGAGATAAGACTAGTTGTAGTACTTTATTTAATCTGGAAGGAGAGGAATCAACGAATATTTCAGCAGAAGAGCAGAAAAATTGAAGACACTGAAACACATTGCCCAGGAGGTCTACTTCAGGGCTCATGTGAGACCACAAAATAGGTTGTATATAAAAATGTTTAGATGCTACCCATAGTCTATACTGGTAGTGGAAAATAGATGCTTAGATTCTCAGGAGTTAGATATGTCTAGGCCTGCTTGTTTCGTTGAATCTTGACCTTTAATTTCTTACTTTGGTAATAAAATTACTTATAAAAAGAAATGAAAAAAATCTAGACATTCACAATAATATAAATATATTTATAACACTCAATATATTGAAAAGAATCTACTGAAGAATTTCAAATGTCAATTTATTATTCTTGTAAATAGAAAAAAAAATTACTCGTACAGTATTTGTTGACATGTATACATTTTACCACATTCCTTTTATTTATATTTAGAATATACTCCGTTTGTTCCTTTTTACTTTTTTTTCTATTTTAAAAATAAATTTTCATTTTTACTTGTTACTTTTTGATATATCAAAAAATATATATTTTTCTTTTCATATTTTTATTCTTAGTATTAATTATTTATTCCAAATTATTTTTTAAAATCTTATTTTAAAATCAATGAATAGAAATAAAGTTATAAAAATAACCATGTCAAATTTTTTTAATAGATGTGAAATACGACAATTAAATATAAAGACAAGGAGTAATTTCCAAAACCAAAAGCACGACCTGGAAACAGTCAAAGTTTAGTAGTATTAATTTTCAAATAATTAAAAATGACTCCAACCAAGTCAACCATGATATGTCATTAGTATTTTCTCAGACCCCACAAAGACTTTGGCCTTTCATTAAGTCAATTTACATGTATTCCGAAGTATTAGTAAAGTAGTTGATTGGACCGGCTATATGAAATTATGATGTAAAAATAAATTGATATAAAATTGAAATTTTGATTAAATTAATTCAAATTTTTAAGTTGTAATTTTTCTTATAAAAATGAAAACTTTATAAGTTGTAAAAATTGTTAAAAATTTATATAATCTTATCAAATAAGCAATTATAATTCATAAATTAAATATCATAACATTCTAAAATGTCGCATTAATGAATCATATAATTTTATGTTTCTTTTATTAATATATAATTATGGCTATAAACTTTAATTACATATAATTTTATAAAAATTTACTAGTCAACAATAATAGTAACGAGTTACTAATATCATCTTTTCAAATGGTCAAGTAAACTCATCATCCTCAACATGAGTCTTTTTTTGTTGTAAAATTTAATATGAAGAGTCATTTTTTTTGTATTATTTAGATAACATAAACTTATTGATCAAGTTTTACATTTAAAAGAATTTGAAATTTGAAATAATTTTTTTTTTGAGAATTTGATATTTAAAATCATAAGTAAAGAAATTACATACTCCCTCTGTCCCTAATTACTTGTCCACTTTTCCTTTTCTAGTTGTCCCTAATTACTTGTCCACTTTTTTTTTTTAGTTGTCTCTAATTACTTGTTCATTTTCACAAATCAAGAAAGGACAAAATATTTTTACCTATTAAACCCTCAATTAATTACTTTGAAAAATGTATAACTTTTTGAAAATCTTAAGGTTTTAATTCAACCACTTCATAATTAATAGGGGTAAAATGGTAAACTTAATATGTCAATAATTATTTTCTTAATAAGTGTGTCAATTTAAAAGTGGACAAGTAATTAGGGACAGAGAGAGTATGATCTCTGTCTAATAATATTTGTCCACTATTAACTTTGTATACAATGTCTTGAAAAATGTAATAGGGAAATTACTATAATTAATGATAAGGGTAAATTAGAAATTAAGTGTAAAATTACTCATTGATTTCATAAAATATACAAATATTGTTAGACATCCCAAAATAGTATAGTGGACAACTATTGTTAGAGATGAAAATATTTATAGTAATTATATGTGGGAACTTTGTATGATCCTCTTGTTTAATAAGATCAAAATTGGATATAGTACTCATTTCACAAATACATTCAGAATCATTTAGACCCATAAGAAATTGAATTAATCTTTCATCTTCTAATGATTTTTAAAGTTTCTATATGCACAAATACATGCGCAAAAGCACTTGACATTGAACTGAGTGAATCCAACTGATTGTAGGAAAGTAAAAAGAGTATAGAAAATTTTTTCTGATAGTATTTCATATTTATATGGACAATATATGTATACAAGTAATAATATATATACTATTCCTTCTATTCCATATTAACTGAATTTGTAAAGATAAACATTTAAGGATATAATTTAAACCGTAATTTCTACTATTATCCTATATGAAATCATAAATATAACTTTGTAAGTACTGTAATTTAAGGACATAATTTAAACCGTAGTTTCTACTATTATCCTATGTGAAATCATAAATATAACTTTGTAAGTAATGTAATTTATTTTCTAGAAAATATAAAACTACAATAAATAAAAGGACAAATATGAAGAAAAAAAAATCAAACATCTATCTTACACTTTGAACAGTTCAATTATTTTGAATAATGAATAAAGTCTCAGAAATTTAATTAATATGAAATAGTGGGAGTAGTACTTGTATTTGTTTTCTTGGTCTTCCACTTGAACTATATGTGAACATCATTTTTTTCCTTTTCATGAAGGGGCATTGTCATACAAATGCACAAAATTGACTTTTACAAATTATATATTGTGTGATATATAACCTAGCTCGTCCATCTTAAGTCAATAGTCTACATAACTTAATTACAAGGTAGTGGAATTAATTAAGTCTGAACATGAGGAAGACAAGTTGAGATGACAAAACAAATTAAGAAAAGTTTTTGCACTATTTGAAAGAAAAGTCTCCTAAAAAATACTCTCCGTCCCAATTTATGTGAAATAGTTTAACTTGATACAAAACTAAAAAAAAATAGAAAGACTTTCAAAATTGGTGGTCTAAAATATGTTATAGATGTTTGTGTGGATGTAATTAATTTTATTAAGGTTAAACTGAATATTGTAAAGTTAAATTGTTACTAAGTATATAAATGTGTCTTCTTTTTTTGTCTGATTAAAAAGAAAAGTTAGTCATATAAAATGGAACAAAGAGAGAAGTATTGAAAATATTCCTGAACTTGACACAAATTATTAGCTTTATCCCCAAACTATTGACAGCCTTAAAAACATCTATGTACTCGACTAACTAAACTTAGATACACCCCCAATCTGCCACATGACATACGATCTGCCACATGACATAGCAACGGTCTCAAACTCTTGTAGGAGCATGAGACTCTTAATAAAAAGCGGAGATAAGTGTTGAAAACACTCTTAACTTGACAAGAATTTAAGGGTGTATTTCACTCATGTTGCAAGATCGTGTATATTTAAGTTTAGTTAATCAATTAAATGTGTAATTTTAAGGCTGTCAATAGTTCGAGGATGAAACTAATAATTTATGCCGAGTTTAGAGGTGTTTTTAATACTTTTGTCTTTAAGAAATTATGAAGACCAAAAAGGAAATCTTATTGCTATTTAAAGTCTCAAAACCACATTGTTACTAGTTATTCCATGTTCCTAGTAATTTATGCAATTATGAAAAAAGCCAATTGCTCTTTCTTCTTGACACTCTTGTTGCTTCACTATGTCATGGCTACTTCAGCCATGAACCCAACAAACTTTTCTACCGATCAATCCGCTCTCCTTTCCTTAAAATCTCAAATCATTTCGGACCCTTTTCACTTGTTGGATGAAAGTTGGTCTCCAACTACTTCTGTTTGCCATTGGGTCGGAGTCACTTGTGGTTCTCGCCACCAGAGAGTGAGATCACTCAATATTTCCAATATGGCATTAATTGGAAAAATTCCTCCTCATATCGGGAATCTCACATTTCTTGTTTCCCTCTACTTGAGTCACAACAACTTGTATGGCAATTTGCCTCAAGAAATAGCACATCTACGTCGATTAAGGTTTCTTAATTTGGGTGTTAATATGCTTAGCGGGGAGGTTCCTTCATGGTTTGGGAACTTACACGAACTTCAAGTTCTGAATCTTAGGAGTAATAGTTTCAATGGTTTCATCCCTTCTCTATTATCTAATATTTCCGGGCTTCAAACCTTACCTTTGAGATTCAATTCTTTAGGTGGTCAGATACCAGAAAAGATTGGCAAATTTCAAAACTTAAAGGAATTAAATATAGAAGCTAATCCGACTTACAGGATCTATACCATTCTCGATCTTCAACATTTCTGGAATAAAGGTCATTGCATTGACAGATAACACTTTATCAGGAAATCTTCCTCCTGATATGTGTGATCGACAATCAATGTTGGAAGAGCTTTATCTAAGTTTCAACGAGCTACGTGGTCATATGCCTCTAAGCTTGCCAAACTGTTCGAAACTTCAACTATTGTCTTTATCAGTGAACAAATTTGATGGACCTATACATAGTGAAATTGGACATTTAAGTGACCTACGTATTTTGTATCTCGGACAGAACCAATTTGAAGGTTTGTTGTTGAGTGCTAGATTTTCTTCTAACTAACTATTTCTGAAAAGAAACCATCACACATAAATTTATATGTATGTTATTGTTTTGACAGGGACAATTCCACAAGATATTGGGATTCTTGATAGTTTGGAGGTTTTGGGGCTAGAGAGAAACCATCTAACTGGTAGCATCCCAATCTCCATATTCAATATCTCCTCGTTGCAAACGATGTCATTGGAAATGAACAATCTCATGGGATCCTTACCGAGGGAGATAGGCAACTTGAACAAATTGCGGATTCTATATCTTGGTTACAATATGCTAACAGGTATGTAAGTAGTCATTGGGTTATTGAAAACATAAATTCAAGCAACTTGAACATTAGTCACGGAAGTGGCCAAACAACTAACGTAAAAGAATTGACAGGGACAATACCACAGGAAATCGGGATTCTTGATAATTTGGTGGAATTAGGTCTAGATAGCAACCAGATTACAGGTCATATCCCAATCTCCATATGCAGCATCTCCTCGCTGGAGACGTTGTATTTGGAAAGGAACCACCTCATTGGACCCTTGCCAGGGGAGGTTGGCAACTTGACCAAATTGCAGAGTCTACGTCTTACTGAAAACAAGCTAACAGGTATGTACATATATAGTCAAAAAAGGTACTCCTTCCGTCCTAATTTATGTGATGTAGTTTGACTTAATACAAAATTTAAGAAAGAATGTCTTTTGAAACTTGTGGATATTTGTATGGGTACAAATAATTTTTAAAGTTAAATTGTTACTACGTATATAAATATATTATTTGACTAAAAAGAAAGTAAGTCGTATAAATTAGGACAGATGGAAACTAAAGTATCATTACTAGTTGTACCTTTACTATTTTAACAATCATACATTTGCAGGTAAAATACCAGACGTAAGCAATCTCGTTGAATTGGTTGAAATTTACTTGGGTCTCAACAAGTTTACCGGTGCACTTCCAACGGAACTCTTCAACATGTCAGGGATGAGAGTGATCGAACATGTGCAAAATAATCTGACAGGAAGCGTCCTCCCATTGAGCATAGGTTCTATGTTACCCAACATTGAAGGTCTTTATCTATCTAGTTTAAATCTTTTTGGAACTATACCTCATTCTCTCTTCAATTGTTCCAAACTCATTTATCTTGACCTTTCTTATAACAAACTAACCGGTTTGATCCCAAACTCTTTTGGATATATGACTCATCTAAAGTACTTAGGCATGGGGGGGAACAATTTAATGAGTGACACTAGGTCGAGCTTCTTTACTTCCTTATCAAATTGTAGAGAATTAGAATTTCTTGATGTATCGTTGAACCCGCTGAATGTTGTGCTTCCAGTTTCAGTTGGAAATGTCTCTCTTGTAAAGTTAATGGTTGTTGAATGTGGACTTAAAGGGGAAATTCCGAAAGGAATTGGGAACTTAAGTAACTTAATAGACCTCGATCTCTCTGGAAATGGTTTGGTTGGATCAATTCCCACAACAATTAGCAACTTGAGACTCCTTTAGAGTCTTAAGTTGAGTGGCAATAGACTTTCTGGATTTATCGGAGACAATCTATGTAAATTGCAGAACCTGGGGTATATACATTTGGATCAAAATCAACTTTCAGGATCTCTTCCTAATTGTTTCGGGAACTTAACTTTCCTTCGGGAGATATTTTTAGGTACCAACAAGTTGCATTCAAACATTCCAGCTAATTTAGGAAACCTCAAAAATCTCCTAAACCTTGATTTATCCTCGAACAACTTGACTGGCTCTTTACCTCGAGAAATCGGAAGTCTAAAGGCCATGATACAGATGGATCTTTCGATGAATAAACTCTCGAATGGCATACCTGAAGAAATTGGTAGCTTGCAAAATCTGATACACCTTTCATTGAGAGACAACAAATTGCAAGGTTCAATTCCTAGCTCAATGAGCAGCATGTCAGCTTTGGAATTTCTAGACCTTTCTCATAACAATGTCTCAAGATTAATTCCCAAGTCTTTGGAGAAGCTTCTAAATCTCAACTATTTCAACGTTTCATTCAACAATTTGGTTGGTGAAATCCCCTCGAGCGGTCCTTTCAAGAGCCTATCCAGTCAGTCTTTCATATCCAATGAAGCATTGTGTGGTTCTCCAAGATTTCGTGTCCCCCCATGCCAGAGTAGCACTTCAAAGCATAGATCCAAGAGAAAAAAAAGTACTTGTTTTGATTCTACCGGTTGGAATTGCACTTGTATTAGTGTCCATCGCCTTTGCGTTTGTATGGATAAAGTATATAAGAGGAAAATCAACTGATCCTCAACTAGGAGTTGATTCGTCCTCTTTTGTCTCAACAAGAGGAAGAATTTCATACTATGAATTGCTCCAAGCAACTGATTCACTCAACGAGAGCAATTTGATTGGTTCAGGGAGTTTTGGCTCTGTTTACAAAGGCATCCTAAGAGATGGGACTTTCATTGCAGCTAAAGTATTCAATCTACAATTGCAAGCGGCATTTAGGAGTTTCGATACAGAGTGTGAAGTTTTGCGCAATCTTCGCCATAGGAATCTCACCAAAGTCATCACTAGTTGTTCCAACCTTGATTTTAAGGCGTTGGTACTCGAATACATGTCCAATGGGAGCCTCGATAAGTGGTTGTATTCACACAACTACTTCTTAGACATCAAGCATAGGCTGAGTATAATGATAGATGTAGCATGTGCATTAGAATATCTCCACCATGGCTGCTCATTGCCCGTGATACACTGTGATTTGAAGCCTAGTAACGTCTTGTTGGACGAGGACATGGTTGCACACCTAAGTGACTTTGGCATTTCAAAAATGATTTCTAAAGATGAGAGTGCTTTATACACTAAAACTTTAGCAACATTGGGTTATATCGCACCAGGTAAGTTATCTTAATTAATTGTTTTTTTTTTTGAATATTTTCTTTTTCCTTTTTCTGCCAAGAAATGTTGAATATAAAATTCTCATTTTAGAGTATGGATTGGAAGGAATGGTGTCAACCAAATGCGATGTTTATAGTTATGGGATAATGTTGATGGAAACATTTACAAGGACAAAGCCTAGTAATGAGATGTTTGATGGAGATCTTAGCTTAAAGCAATGGGTGAGCAATTCACTCCCACATGCAGTAATGGAAGTTGTCGATCCCAACTTAATAACACCACAAGATAATCACTCAGTGAAATTTTTTGATTGTGTGGTATCCATCATGAAAGTAGCAATAAATTGTTGTGTTGAATCTCCCAAAGGAAGGATTGACATGAAAGATGTTGTCGCGAGGTTAAAAACCATCAAGATTCAACTTCTTGAATGTTGAACAGGTTCTCAGGTTTAACAAATGTTTGCAAGAACGTTGATCCTTTAAATATGCTATAGATTTACATCTTTTCATCACCAACATAGAGAACAAATGTTATGTATACCTCTTCCATCTTGAATTTTTGAAGTGGTTCTAGTCTAATCCCCCATTACTTTATTTTATATTTCCTTTTTATCGTTGATAGAACTCAATACATAACTTCTAATGGCTTTCATTAAAATATGTTTCATATGTCACTACAACAAAAAACAAATTTTAGTCGCGATAAATATACACATTAACAAAGAGTGATAATTTTTTTTACCGACATTAGTTAATTGTCATTGGATTCAATATCGCTATAGGCTTTAGGGACATATGTCGTTTGAGTCTCAAAATAGAATGACACCAAGTAAATTGAGATAGATGGACACATTGTTCGTGACAAGACAAAAAAACTCATAAACCTAACGAAAAATGGGCAAATAACAATAATTATACAACCATCAACCTTCATCTATATACCTACTATATCCCAATACTGGCAATATAACATGTATGCAAGACAAAATTAAACGCCACTACTTTGGTTCTCTGTTACGTATATATACGAAGAAATAAAAACTCATTTCCAGGAGATCACTATTAAATTATAACAATGGAGTCCATAATTAGATGGAGAAAACCGAGTCTGAAACCAATTGAAACTAAGGATAAAGCCATTGAAGCATCTGAAGATCGAAGAGCCATTGAGTCTGTCATCGAGGCTATTTCATGACCCCAACTTCAACGTGCACGTTCTAGCTATTTTGGGCATCAAAACAAGAGCCAGCACTGAGCAAGCTCCCAGAGAGCATGTGGCTAATACTTTGCTTAAACATCCTCTTTCTCCAGCCTGCCGGTACCAGTATAACACTTTGTTTGTCTTACTTTCCATTTTAGTAGGTTAAAAATTAATTTTCTTTCGTGACAACTAACAACCCTTTAATTCTAACTTTCATATTACATGTTTAATTAGACGACAAAATAAACAACACTTTGGTACATTCTATGTGTATTTAGTTTAAGACCGTAAGATTTAAAAATCTTCTTCACTTTCTTAAACTCGGTGTCAAGTCACAAATAAACAACTTTAAACAGAAAGAACACTATTTTCTGATTAAAATCACCAAGATGAATAGATGTAAAAGACGATGAATTGATAACCTGCTGCTATCAAATAAAAAACATACATTACACTTGATGGTAGCCAATAAAAATTGAAACTACAAGTACTTAAGAACAAGTCTAGTGTACTTCTCCTAAGTAAGTTCAATACATAAATATTATTAACTAATAAAAGGGAGAATTGTCAAAAAGCATAAAACGCTCGTATTCAAAGATCTTGTTTTACTTTCATAGACCTCATGGTTAATTCACTGCAGGTTATTGATGAGGGAAAAGGCGGAGAAATGAAATGGGTGCGGACAAAGGTGGACTTAGATCAGCACATTGTGGTGCCACAAATTAATGAACAGAACCTGCAGGAATCACCAGACAAATTGGTGGAGAACTTCTCTTATTTCCCTTCTCTTGGCATGTACACACCAAACTGCTGATCCAGATAAAGTTCCACCTATTCATGGAAGTAAAAAGAGGCTTATTGATTCTTCAAAGCATTCCAATAAGGGATTGCAGCGACATGTTACAAAAATTTGGTCTTTTATGATATTGTTTTGGTACACAAAAGTGGATGTGTTGATGTTTATGGCTACAACTATGTTCTTGAAGGACACAACTACACCGATTAAGGGTAGACCTGGTTATGAGTCTAATCCTAGGTGATTTGTTTACCGGACAATAAGTCTTGACGATATGAAATTGGTGAAAAATGCATTAAATATGGTAAGCCCATACAAATTAATTTTATATTGTAGCAACATCTTTCTCTTCAATTTTGAAATATAGATGTTTATAGCGCGTTGTTTGATGTTGTTGTCGGACTTTGTCATTTCTTGCACAGACAGTAACGGATGTCGCTTTGGGAGTAACACAAGCTGGTTTGTCTATCTATCTTAATAGAAGATATGGTAAGTTTCTTCTTCATGTATTTGGACCTAATAAGCTTAGTTTAAGAAGTCCCACAGTGGTAAAGAGATGGGAAATTGGTCTCCTTATATGGACTTGGACAAACCTACCCTCATGAGCTAGGTTTTGGGTTGAGTTAGGCCCAGGGGCATATCTTTACATGGTATCAGAACTAGACCCATCCCAAGTTGTTGTTCACCGATGTTGGCCCCCATTTAGAAGTGTTCACGCTCCAGTTGAGTTCTGGACGTGCGGGGGAGTGTTCAGAAGTCTCACATCGATAGAGGGATGGGAAATTGGTCTCCTTTATGGACTTGGACAAATCCCATTCATGAACTAACTTTTGAGGTTGACTTAGGTCCATATCTTTACACTTAGTTGATCGAAAATCTTACGGAAGAAATCTTTAATGCAAAATTTTGCAGGTGAGGTAAGAAAGACAGGGGAGCAATAGAGAAAAAAATAATCTTCCGATGAACATTAGACTTAGATCAACTATACTTATGAACCTAAGACCGGCAGTCGGAATTCAGGTGATGGAATCCATTCAAATTTTAATCAGCACTTAAGTTTTCTTAGATTATATACTTAAAGTTATTAACATTTTTTTGGGGCTTTCTTTCATGTTTAATTAATTAACAAATAGGCTTTTGCTGATATGATGGAGAATGACACTGAGGCAAAATGGGGGAATTGGATTGGTTTTGTTCTTTTCTCCTTAAAAGTTGCATTACGAGATGATCCATTAGATTATATCAGAGAAGCTAAGGCAACTATTGGTCGAAAGAAGAATTCACTTGAAGCTTTCTACACATTTTCTATTTCAGAATTAGCACTCAAGATTTTTGGGATTAAGGGAACTAATTTTCATTCTCAGTTCTTAATCCTACACATGAGATATCTTCATTGTAAGATGTGACTCTTTTTTCAGACATCAAGTTCGATATCGCACAGAACTATCACCAATACAACAATGTGCTTTTCTTGTCTGCCTGGTCCTCAAGAAGAAATTTGCTTCTGTGGGCATCCTTTGGCTTACATTGCACCCAGTTCTTATGGCTCATGTAGGTGTTTTACTCTTACTAATTTCAAGTTTTTGCTTCCATTCTCAGCTAGATTTTGGGGTGTGAATTAGGCTCAAGACCTAATTTTACAGATCTTAATAGCTTATGCGCAAATGTAAATTTCAGGCATTGATGATTAATTGTCAAAGCTATGTAAACAAGAGGACTTTTGTTCTATCAATAGATGAAAGAGTGATTCCTGATCCACATCAATTGTCAAAGCTATGTAAACAAGAGGACTTTTGTTCTAGTTTTATGGCTCAAAAATAATTGTTCTTTTTTCTTGTAAGGAAGTATCTTGTTGACAATAATGTACCCAAGTATAATGTTACTTAACAATGTCACTATAATTATCTAAAAACTTGTCTTATTGCAATTAGCTATTATACTCAAAATATGATGATCATTTTCATCAATGACGGGTCCAGGAATTTTATTTTGGGGCACTTCAAAAAAATAAATTATAATGTTTTGAGATTTAAACTTAGAAGCTCAAGGTGAGCTCCTCTTCCATAACGCCCTCCCCCTTATTCTTCTTCACCCTCAAGACTCTCCACCATCAACACGGGTCTGAAATCCGCCATCTCCTGCCACACAACTCTTCCTCTTCCCATAACCTCATCCACTAGGTCTTTTTCTAACCCGATAGCATCCCTTTCGTTTTCTTCCACAACTTTTTCTTTCAAATTAGATTTTTAAAATTCCATCTTAGAGAGATTTCATTAGTGAAAAAAAGAGAAAAATTTAAAGAACTAGGAGAAACAAAAAGAATAAGACGAAGGAAAAAAGATGAGGGGCCTAGGAGGGGAAGACATAGATCGATGAGCCATTTGTCAAAGTTTGATGGCATATTTAAGACTTGTTTTCTTTGAAAAATGATTTATTTAATAACATGGCCGAATCATAATTGATCACGTGTAAAAAATAGTTTCGCAAAACATAGAATTGTTTTCAGTTGACAAATGATGGCATGGATGAACCTTTTCTCAAACGAAAATGGCATAGATGAGCCAAAGTTTTAACGACTAACATAAATGAGTCTTTTCTCAAAGTTCGGTGACATATTTGAGCCTTTTTTCTTTATTTTATGATATTTTTGTAGGAAATATAAAATGAGAATACTTTCTTTAGAGAATACTCAAGTTTTATATAGGCTACTTAAGACCACTTGAGATGATTAGAATCATCAATTACATCTCTATTTATACTAATAAAAATGTAAAACCAAAAGTTTTGCACAAATAACTAGATACATGTATCACAATTTACTAGATACATGTATTGCAAAATCCTTAAAGACTTCTTGAAATACTAAGAGACAATATTGGAAGACTAAACATCAAGGTGTGAATGCATTAATTCCAAGGGAAAGTGCACAAGTACTCCCAACCTATGCCCGAAATCCCAGAGACACACTTATAATATACTAAGTTCCTATTACCCCCCAAACTTATCTTATAAATAATTTTCTACCCCTTTTCGGCCTACGTGGCACTATCCTTGAAAAAATTGTCAACATGCGCTGGGCCCAGAAGATAGTGCCACGTAGGCTGAAAAAGGGTAGAAAATTATTTATAAAATAAGTTCGGGGGTAATAGGACCTTAGTATAGTATAAGTGTGTCTTTGAGATTTCGGGCATAAGTTGGGGGATACTTATGCATTTTCCCTAATTCCAACACTCCCCCTTAATGCATTTGCTTGACCACTCTCACTACAACAGATATGATATTTACCTACGAAATTCTTAGGCACGACACAAAATTTGTCACTAATTATTCACCTTTTGTGACAAAAAAATTGCATTTAAATGCATGAACAACATACTTTTAGTGACAAAATTTACAACTTTGTAGCGAAGTTTAGTCCATGAAAGTTTTCCACCAAAAAGTAATTTAGCGCTCTTTATTCAGTACCACTAGTGATGAATTCTAAGTTATCAGTGACACATTATTTTGTCGCTAATACAATATCCAATTTGTAACAAACTTTTATTTGTCTTAAAATTGGTTACAATTTTAAGAACGAAAAACATTCGTCATAAAAAATAGGTTGTTGCAACAGTGACAAATTAGAATTCATGATTAAATGTCGTACGCTTTAGCCACATATTTTTATATTTAATTGTGACCTTTATTTTTGTCTCTAATAAAATGACAATCATTTTATTGTCTCTAATAATCCGGTGATTTAGTGACAACAAAATTTGGTCACAAAATATGCAATATTTAAATAGCAATGATTTAAAATCTATATCTGAATAATTTGACTATTTTCGAAATATATATATATGATGGTTATTGGTGGTAGTTGTGGGTCTGCCACATAGTTTTGGCCCTACCTATTTTTAATTAATTGATCACGCTTCTTGAATTTCAAACCGAGCAAAATAACTATTTATAAATGTCAAAATTATGTTTTAAAATTATATTGATGCTATTTTATCATCTAATTTAGCAAAACGTCCTGATATATTATTATATATTTTACATATAAAATTATGTATCAATTATGCCTTTTATTAATTTAAAAATATTTTTAATATAAAAACAAGTATTTAATTAAGTATGTATTTCATTTTGTCTAATTGAAGGCTGTTGTGGCTTTATTACGACAATTACTCCATTAGTACAAATAATTACCTTAAATCAATAGTCTCAATTAATAAATGGATTAAAGGATAAATCTCCATTATAAATTGTCTTAAATTCATGAATATCTTTAATTTAAAAATAATTGATACAATTTAATTAATTTATCATTATCAGATTACAATTTCAATGCAAGTTGGTTGTATTATAAATGACTTTGGCTAGAACTTGGAAAGGATTGACTAATTATAAATTCAATTTTGGTCATTTCCCTCTTAAAGGACTTGAATTAAGTTATATCTTATATGAAAAAGTTAGAATTACTTAGGTATTGTCCATCAAGTATCCAATGTCATATCGAAGATAGCAAAACTTTTCTCTTGAAAGTGCTTTGGTGAAGATGTCAGCAAGTTGTTCTCCTATTTGACAATAATTGCAATTGAATTTTGCCTTTCTCTTGTGTTTTTGAATATCTCCTTCTTGATTGAGCGTGATTTTGTAAATTCATTTTAGACTTACAACTTCTCTTTCTTTGGGTATAGTCACACACTCCCAAGTATTATTTTTCTCAATCATCCAAATTTCTTCTGCCATGACTTTCTTCCAAACATCATGCTTTGTTGGTCTCCTCATAATTTTCTTGCTCAACACCGACAAAGTTGCATCTTTGATAAATTTCACTCAACAGTTTTGTTCCTCTTGGAGGTGGTTCTTCATCATCTGAATCTAAGATTTCCCCCCCTCGAGGCACATCTTCCTCTTCCTCATTCTCTTCTTGATTTGACACATCTAAAGATATGATAGAGGCATTCTCTACGTTAATCTTAGTATGTATATCATAAACCTCAGACCATGTCTTTTTGCTTGAGAAGCTTCAAACCATGAAAATTCAAGTGACAAAATCTTTTGTGTCAAAGCCATGAATCATCTACAACTTCATTTTTGAATATATTGTAATGAAATTGTAAAGAAAAATTTCTTTTTATCATCTCTACTTCAACAATGACTTTATTTGGCTCAATTTTATCGTAAATATGGCAATAATTATCTCTAAACACAAGAAAATAATCATTTTTCATGAGTTGATCAATACTAAACAAATATTTTTCCAAGACTCCATTTCTCATTCTCACTTTAGTAGTGATGCTACTATTAATTGAGAGGAAATCTTTTTCATCTCCAATCATGTGATTGCTACAACCACTATCAACATACCATTCATTGCTTTTTGCTGCATCAAATTGAGAAGCAAAGAAAAAAAAATTCTTCCTTTTCTTCCTCATGTTCTTCACAAAAATTTGCTTGCTCCCATTGCTTGTGCCAGAAATCCTTCTTAATGTGTTGTAACTTTTTGCAAAAGTTACATTGGGTCTTGCCTTTGTGCCAACATTCTTTTGCATTGTAATTAGTCTTTTTGCAAATTTTACAAAAAAATACTAGAATTTTTCTCATATTTTTCATTCAACCTTCTTAGAGAACTATCATGATCCTGTATCTTTTTTGGATTGCAATTCTTCTTTTGTTGATTTTTTGAGAAATTTTGAGAATTCTCATTGGTTCTAGACTGGAAAGTCGTCTCTTTGGGTTGATCTTCACAAAAAAATCTCAGCTTTTCGTGTGTACAAAATGATCCAACTAGCTCTCTGATAGAAAGTTTAGAAAGATCTTTCGCCTCCTTAGTGACAACAATAATCTACTCTTGTGACACTAATTGGAATCTTTTCCACAACTTATTGGTCAGAAATTGTATCACCATGATTTCACATTTTATTGACAATATTCACGACTCTTGTGCAATATTCATCTATTTTTTCAGATTCTATTATCTTGAAATTTTGAAACTCTCTTCTAAGAGTTTGAATATTTATAGTGCGTACCTTTTTGTCACCATACACCTCAATTTCCAGAGACTCTCAAGCTTGCTTTGCAGTCTCACAAGTAGCAATTTTTGCAAAATATGCTCTTGAGATTCTCATTTAGATTTTGCTCAAGGCTTTTGCGTCTTGACAATACTTAGCCTCATGATTTCATCTCTGCTACTGAAAGTTCACCATTGTTTTCTGGCTCTTCATAGCCATTTATAATAGTAGTTCACAAATCTTCATCTGTAAGATGTGTTCTCATTCTTATCTTTCAATATTCAAAATCAGTTCCACAAACAAATGGAGTAAGAACAACGGAAGAATCAACACCTTCATTTGTTTTGGATGCCATATTTTTTTCTTCACCTAACCCCAGATTAAGAACGAAAACCTACTCTTGATACCAATTTGTAGGAAATATAGGAGAATACATGATCAAGTTTTATATAGTCTACAAAAGATCAATTGAGATGATTAGAATTATCAATTACATCTCTATTTATATGAATAAAAATGTAAAATCAAAAGTTGTGCACAAATAACTAGATACATGTATCACAATTTACTAGATACATGTATTACAAAATTCAAAAACATTTCTTAAAAAACTAAGTGAAAATATTGAAAGACTAACATCAAAGTGTGAATGCTTTAATTCCAACAATTTTACTGTAAGTACATATCCCAAGTGTGCTTCATCAAATAAATAGGTTACATGTTAGGTGTTTACTAAAAGAGAGGCTTATATATATATATATATACTAGTCTCTGGGCACGCGCAACGCGCTGTACCCCATACGTCAATAAGTAAAAGATCTTATAAAGTTAAATAAATATTATTTTAAACTATAATACCAACTTAACCTCAGTGAATCCATATTACTATTTTTCTTCCTTTAAAAACAATGGTGAAATTGTAATATTATAATATTAGATCGATCTTGTGCATAACATTAAAACAATGAACCAAACCTTCCAAATATAATTTATAAAAAGGCACAAAATGTCGAATCAAATGAATTTGATTCATTTAATATAAGGTTATCAAACTTAATCATTGTAGGATAATGTAGAAGTCATACTAGATATTTCTAACCCTATGAATTCATCTTCCTAAAAAAAAATATTTGGTGTTTCTAAATAAAGTGAAGATGTCGAACTTGCTATACACTCTATTGTTAATCTCACATAATAGATAGACTAATTTGACAAAAATATATTAATGTTCAAAATCTTACTAACAAACAATAGAAGACGGAAGAAAAAGGAGAAAAGAATGAATTTTACCATAGGAGTACGTAGAACTGCTAGTGGAAGAATCCAAGATGACAAATTCGTATTTGGTAATGGTATATATTGATTTAGCTACAACTCTTTGTATTCTTTAATTTAAGATTAAAAGGGGAAGAACCTTGATTCATGTACTTATTTAAGAACAATTTTTCAATTTGAATTATTTTACCAATTACATATGACTCTAAAAATTCTAGAAATCTTAATTGACTCTTGTTCTTCTACATTACCTTTCTAATTAACTTACCATTTAACAAATAATTAAAATATTATTATTTAATATTTAATTAATTAGATATTTAATTCAGCTTAAGGGTAAAATGGTAATCCAACTTTTCATCTTTGAAGCTTCCCACTTTTAATAATAATAATAATATATATATATATATATATATATTTATATATATATATATATATTTGATATGATATGATGATGATATGATGATCTACATGTTTGATATAATACCAATCATTAACTACGACTAGATGCTTCATGAGATGCATGTCTTAGGTTACAGAGGTGAAAGATGCTTGTAACACTAAGTATATGCATGCTATTTGTCACCAGTTTCTATAACTAAGTTTTCTAGATGTTCTATGCCCTCTTGTAGATAAACTATTTTTTCGATAATTATACTGTGAATCAAATGTTTAATAGGTATGTATGCTACATTGTCATGACCCAAATCGACATAATTGACACCCATACTAACCGCCCGGTAGGCGAACCATCTCTTACGAACTAAATATGCTATAACTAATTCGTTATAACCCAATTTTAAAAGCATTAAGACAAGAATTAAAAGGTCTTAAATTTATGGATAAAATAAAGTACGAAAGTCTAACTATTACATCCCCAACATTTGAAAGTCATTGTACACGAATCTAACTAATAATTTCAATGAATAGTCATAAAACTAAATAAATAAAATAAGCAATGTCTGAAGGGAGTATACATCGGTCATCAGAGGATCCATGAAAACCTGAATAGGAGCAGCTCACCCTCAAATAGGAATAATTGTTATGCTAGCTAGATGTGGGGTGGCGTGGAAAACTCTGGATCACAGTCTGTGCACTGAAACAAAAGTGCAAGAGTAGCATCAGTACAAACACTGTGTACTAGTAGCTAGGAATCATAGGGTGACTAAGATTAGTAACAAGTATGTATATATCAAGCTATTTCTAAATTGAAATTACCGACGAGTGGGATTGCCATATAGTGTATTTCCATATGAGGTGCTTCCATCTCTGCAAAACGTGTCCCCTATTGTTGCATTTGCTGGGTCTGACTTAAATATAGTTGTCGAAGAACAACTTATTTCGTTCTCTAATGAAGTAGCCTTTAATTTGTCTCAAGATGAGAGTCGACTACTTTGTTGTTACATGCCAACGTGTTTGCAACAAGAGATTGTACTTTTAGAAATAACGACTAAGATCAAGATGTTAACACATGAAAAAATAAATAGTCAAAGAAGAACTCAAACTTTGATAATTTCTATGTCGCCGGCAATGATGCCAAAAACTTATTTGTGGTTTTAATATCTGTTATCTCCTGTATTCAGGTTAGTCAAAAAATACAGAAACAGAAATAGATGAAATAGACAGAATGATTTTAATCCGAGTCCATAGAAACCATTGTGTTTCCTTAAGAAATTTAATCCCCTCACTGTACCCGAGGTTGCAGATTAATTCCTCCCAAGATAAAACGAATTAACCTGTTAGAGAAGTGGCGGTACCTCAAACTTCAATAACTTCAGCGAACGCAAGAACAGCAACAAGAGCACACACAGACTCAGTCGATCGACAATTTTGTTTTATGTAAGAAAATGTATGCATAGAGAGGAAAAATTTTCAGTGTTCGAAAAAATGAAAAATACCTCTTATTTATAGCCATTTGCAGCAAGGAACGCGTCTGTTCAGAAAAATCTGTTCAGACCCATTTTTTCTAGAACATTGTGTCCTTTGGAAAAATGTAACAACTTTTCGGAAGGATTACTGTTTGAAAAAAGTAACGACTTTTCGGAAGGATTACCGTTACACTTGAATTTCAAATAAATTCAGTTACGCCAAATTAATTATGTTATTTAACTAACATTCTGAATTAATTTATTAGAGAAAGGAAATAATTTAACAAGATTGATTTAAATAAATTTTGCCCAAAAATCTTATCAATCAATCACATCATTTGCCAAATCCAAATCCAAATCCAAATCTAAATCCAAGGTCGAGCGAGCGACGACGACGGCGCGAGGGGGCACCTTCTTCTTAACCCTTTAAGAACTAAAGGAAGTGTTTCCTAATATAAGGACAACAATTTCCTTTCTTCTACCAATATGGTAAAAATGACATTTCATTTGCACTTTTGCAATGACTTTTCATTTTCCCTCCAAAATTGGTTCCCCCCACTTTCATTGGTTCTTCCATTTTCTATTTTCTCTTTTTATTTTCCATTCACACCTTGCTAAACCCAACAATCCCCCACATGAATGGGGAATGACTATTGTTAAAACATATGCATGAAAAAACTTGTGTGTCTCGTAAGTAAGGGTTAATCGCATCTGGATAAGTAGGTTTCCATTTAAACTTTCCGTAGTGAACATATATCGGATATACTCGGTCAATCGGTAGATTTGATATCTTTGAACCGTCGAGCTTTGGTGTATACCTAGACAACATAAGTCACACAATCAACCCTTGAACTGTTTTTGGTTCTCATTGTTTTGTTCGTTTCAGCCATGAACACATCTCGGTTAATAAGTGCTTAGAGAACTGGCCTTACCGGATTCTCCTTGAAGCGACTTACACTTCACACTTACATAGGTGATTTCTAAATGTGTTATCCCGTAGATACACTATTTGATATACCATGTATCAAACTTAGAAACCATTAAAAAAGTC
>JAJOOS010002621.1:0-46782 GCA_029582725.1 Solanum chiquidenum
TATAATTTTTCATTTCCTTTTAATATTTCATGTAACACATATGTGCTAGTATTCATTTAAAGTAAATAATCCATTCATCAATTTTTAATTGTAAAGTCTAAACTCTGTCTAAGATTTAAATCTCCCATTATTAATTAAAATTAGATACGTTTAGGAAAAACATTGTGGGGTGATGGTGTACTAACGCTACAAATACCTCAATTAAAAGATAATAATGTACATATAATTTTTCATAAGCCATGTCGATATTTAAAAGAATTATTTTAGGAATTCAAAATAATAATTAGTAATTGTTTTTAACTAATATTCTTATATTAAAGAACTAAGTATTATTTCTGCTCAATTTTTAAGAATATTGTCCAAGTTACATAAGGAGTCCGGATCTTGTCTTGATCTCATATGGGACATTTATTTCATCACCTAGTTCATGCCCAAATACGGACTGGAGAGTGCACAATCATGAATTGAGAATATATACACAATCTCTCGACACAATTTGAGGTTGAATATCAAATCCAACGTGTCTGATCATGATACCATGATAATGCTCAAACACTACGGTTCTGATCATGATACATCTTGGACCCCATTCCCACTAGGCAACTTTGATATGATGAGACATAGACCTTGGACAAATTTAATCTAAAAGTTAGTTATACGAGGATTGTCCAAGACATGCACATAAAGAGTTTCATGATTCTCTAGTCTCTTTTGTATTGAAGAAATAATTTTTCATTGTTCTGACACTTGATAAAACATATTGTAAGAATATTTTGTATCAGTAATAATATTTTATATTAAAACATATCACTTCACAATCATGTTAAATATAGCAATCTTTTACAATTATTTTTGGAGGAACTTTCACATATACCCACTCAAAAATAGTCTAATTACTCTCCATAGCTATAATTTGATAATTACAATTCATAGCTACATGTTATAGGGAGGAGAGAGACGAGCGAGACTGGGAGAGAGAGGAGAGAGACAAGCGAGAGAGGGCAAAGAGTGGGAGAGAGGTGAATTGTATATGTATATCGATTAGATAATTGTATATTATACATATGTATTTGTATATACGGCAAGCAATATTGGGAGAGGGAGGAGAGAGGTAAGTGAGATTGGGAGAGGGAGGAGAGAGGCGAGCGATATTGGGAGAGAGGTGAGCGAGAGAGGGGCAGAGAGTGGGAGAGAGGTGAGCGAGATTGGGAGAGAGGCGAGCGAGAGAGGGAAGAGAGTGGAGGAGAGGTGAATTGTATATGTATATCGGTTAGATAATTGTATATTATACATATGCATTTGTATATATGGCAAGCGAGATTGGGAGAGGGAGGAGAGAGGCGAGCGAGATTGGGAGAGGAAGGAGAGAGGCGAGCGAGAGAGGGTAGAAAGTGGAAGAAATGTGAATTGTATATGTATATCGGTGGTTAGATAATTGTATATTATACATATGTATTTGTATATTCTGGCGAATTATACATATACAAATGTGACTAATTATACAAACTTGAAGTCAGCCCACGTAATTAATGTATAATGTTAGTCGCGAGTGATAATTATAGCAAACTATAGCTATGATGAGTAATTAAATAGTATAAGTTTATTTAACCGCGTAATTTTCTCTTATTTTAAATATATAACATTTGAAACTTATCAACTTGACTAATATGACAAGTTTTTGGAGGCTCAAATTAATGGCGGAGGGAAGGTAATTTCTTGCTGAATTAAAAATTTAAGGTCAGCAGTAGTAATATAGAGAAGTATGAGGACTGGATTTTGTTAGTAGTATTCTTAGAATAGGGCTTTGGTGGAATGGATATATTTGTATGTGGGAGTTTGGTATTTATATATGTGGACGCAAGAGATTTTTTTGTCAATAACATATTTAATATAATTAGTGTAATGATATTAAATGTAATTAAACATTTTTATAATACGTACATTTAAATTAAACTTGATATATGTTCAGAGTATTTAATTTAATAGTAAAGAGAGTTTATTACATAAGCAGTTTTACATTTATACTTTGTATTTTCTTTATCTGTAGGATAAGAGACCCATGATTACTATTCTTTAGGTACGCACGTGATAAATCTCGCTTCAGTATAATAGTCCACAAATCATACAAAAGAGACAAATCGTACTAGGCACTATACAATGAGCTCGATCGAGAAAGTATACTGGGAGGTCGTCAATACACATTGTTGATTCAAACATGTTTTGAATATTGTACTAATTAAAGAAAACAATTTCAGGAAAAAATTACAGAGTTAGATTGTCCAAAGGATATATTATTCAATTTGTAATAATTGATCATTAAAATCATCTATATTTTTTTGTCTTCCAAAATTAGTTCACTTTAATGGCAATCTTAGTCGGATTTTGTAATTTCTGATGAAAACTACTAACATTAACAAGTTAAATTTAAGAAAATATAATTAAAACACTAATTTAAAAGTTCGACTTATTTAAAATTCGACCAACCTTAAAACCGACAACACATTTCTTCAACAACTCTACGGAATAACATATCCTCATGTAAATCCCACAACCAAGCGGAAAATATTATGAAGATAAACAAACATAACTTGACTCGAACAATACCAATAGCTAAGTCTAAATTCTAAAAAAAAGTTGAGATCGACTGTATAAACCATCACTCTTCGCAATACCATAAGTTAATCTCAATCCCATAACTGAAAATGAAGAAAAATAGACTCCAAGAAGACAAAACACAAGAGACTATTAAAACAATTGATTGTAACTAGGTATAAATAGTCCAGGAACGGATAGGCAAGGTAAACTTGCGATGTAACACATGGTTGTTCTTGAGCAGGGAGTTTTTCAAAGGGCGGCGAAATTGATCATATGCAAAGGGATAGTTAGGTTTAAAAAGGTCCCCTTTATTAATTCCAACACACATATCCTTGACAAATTGGGGAATAAACGCGTTTAGTGGATTAACACCCTCAAAGGTACATTTACTTGAAACATCATTGATAGCCTTGCAACACTTATCACCAATGGCAACAAGGTCCATAGAACCATCCCCTAAGTTTCCTCCAAGAATCGCAGAGACCTTATAACCACACACCATTGTTTCTTCCATGGCCATCCAACATTGTGGCATCGCATAAAATTCAGACAAGTCACCAGATGGAGCATGCCATAGAAGCCCCGGTTGGATTAACATCGAAAAAGATAATATCATAATCAAAATTAGGCATGGAAATGAAGATAATATTGAAACCATTTTTTTTGTGTGTGTAAGGGAAATCGTCTAGTGAATTGGATTCTTGAAAACTTAGTGAGAAGAGAGGGGTGGTAATGTATGAATTACATTATGAAGTTGTGATTAACATTCTCCTTAAATAGGAGTTTATAAAACTTAGGTGTAATATCTAATAAATTCTATTTATGAAGTTTAGGTACTAAAGGATGAGCATAAATTGACTGTCAAATTGTTTTTACATGTCACATTATTTATGTTGTGATTAGTTTTACAAGACACATGATTATTATTGTGACAATTACATTTAATTCAGTCAAATTTTGAAATATAAATAGTCAAAAAAGAACTCATTCACACCTACGTTACATTGAATTATATGAATTATTATCATTAAATATAAATTACTTTTTTCTATCATAGTTTATGTGATATTTTTTTTAAAAAAGATTTAAATTTATGTGACCTTTGACCACAGAAACTCATTCACACTTACATTACATTGATTTTTACTCTTATGAATTTATTATCATTAAATATAAATTACTTTTTATTTCATAATTTATGTGTCACTTCCCTTTTCTTATGATTAAATTATTCGAGCTACTGAGCTTTGATCAATATTTAAAATATATAAATTTTCCGTTATATTGACATTAAAAATTTATGACGATAATTACATTCTTTTTTATTTTAATTTTTTTATTTTATTTTTTTAGTCTGTTTAAAAAATATTTTTTATTTTTCTGACAGCTTATTAATTCACGAGTCAAAGTTAGAATTCAGACTATCAAATTAAAACACAAAGAATATTTTAAAAAAAAGAAGATCAAAAAATGGCCAATTAACACTATTTCTACGATCACCAAACTCATTTGGTCATTTGCGTTTTGGGAAGATAATTTTAAAGTAGCTCAACCAATAATATTGCTTTTCAACTTTAGATTTTCAATATTTTAAAATTAGGTATTTATTTATTTATAGTTTCTGATTTATTTTTTAAAAAAAATTGACCTTTAAAATTAAACTGATAGCAATTACTGCTTATTAAGTCGAAAGAGAAATGAAAAAATATGCACCATTTTTTGCTTTGTTTAATTAACAATAACAACATCAACATATCGATAATGTAATTTCACAAGTACTGGGCTTGTGGAGAATAGTGTGTACGAAGTCTTATTCATATATTGTGAATGTAAAGTGATTGTTTTTAATCAGAGATTCAAGTAACGCATATCATAAGTAAGTATGAAAAGTAAACACAATAGTAGAAACGTCATGCTAAAAATTTAAGAGAAGAGAACATAATTTTTTTTTAAAAAACAACTAACTAAGATTAAGTGGACTGTTTTATTGAATTAACATTTTCCTATCACGATACATATTGTTCTACAAAATTATATTAGAAGTCTTGCTAGTGGCAGGACTAACAACATGTTAATCATGATTATTTTTTTGAAAGTCTTGAACAAATAGCTTTATGAAATGTAACACTTTATGGTAATAGTTAAGAATTACTTTTAAGATAAGGTCTTTTTGGTACTATCTAATTAATATTAGAAAATTTAGCAGTGATAGGACTAACATGATTTTGCGAAACTCTTGGGCTAATAGCTTTATGAAATGTAACACCTCGTGGTAATAGTCGAGGATTGCCTCTAATAAAAGGTCTCTTTGGTACTATCGAATTAGTATTAGAATTTTTGCTAATGGGAGAACTAACAACATTATTTTCAGAAATTCTTGGGCTAATAGCTTTATGAAATGTAACACCTCGTGGTAATAGTCCAGGATTACCTCTGAGATAAGGTCTCTTCGGTACTATCCAATTAGTATTAAAATTCTTGCTAACGGGATGACTAACAACGTGATTTTCATAAACTCTTGAACTAATAGCTGTATGAAATGTAACACCTCGTGGTAATAGCCCAGGATTACCTCTAAGGTAAGGTCTCTTCGGTACTATCGAATTAGTATTAGAATTCTTACTAACGGTAGGACTAACAAAATAATTTTCAGAAACTCTTGGGCTAATAGCTTTATGGAATGTAACACCTCGTGCTAATAGTCCAAGATTACCTCCAAGGTAAGGTCTCTTCGGTACGATCGAATGAGTATTAGAATTCTTGCTAACAGGAGGACTAACAACATGATTTTCATAAACTCTTGGGCTAATAGGTGTATGAAATGTAACACGTCGTGGTAATAGTCCAGGATTACCTCTAATGTAAGGTCTATTCAGTACTATCGAATTAGTATTATAATTCTTGCTAATGGGATGACTAACAACATAATTTTCAGAAATTCTTGGACTAATAGCTTTATGAAATGTAACACCTCGTGGTAATAGTCCAGGATTACCTCTCAGATAAGGTCTTTTCGGAATTCTTGTAAGATCGGATCGTACTAAAATAGGTCCACATGCTATTATGAAGAAAATGAGGGGGGGAATGGAGAATTTTTGCATCATTTTGCTATACAAAAAGAGTAATGAAAAATTAACTTTTGCTTGGAAATTTGGAATTTTTATAGTTATATTTGCTTGGAATTTTGGACTTGTGACTTATATAATGTTCATGTATGTAAAGCATTTACTATATCTACTAAATGAAATAAGAAGATTAACAGCTTTGTTAATGAAAACAGTTTCAGTATTGGTATTAATTGTGGTTCTACAATTAAGTTACAATTTTGATAATATAATAAATAAATATTTTTTATATTTATTATACATAAAAAGTTGTATTTGGTTTGGTACTGACTAATGACTATTGAGTTTCTAATAATGGAAAATAATAATAATAAAAAATACTACTCTGTTAAATAGTCCCCAAATTAATATTTTCTCTTCATTTTTACTTGTCCGCAATGAATTTTAAAAAATAAATCATTTTTACTTATTCAGACTGAAATTTTCACTTACTTTAAAAATAATAATAAATAAAGTGAATATTTTACTTTAATCTTCATGACTATTAGAATTTCAAAAAATATAAAATTGAGATATAACTTGGGAAATTAGCAGTTAGTTAATATTGAAAATAAAATAGAAAAAATATAATTTCTCTTAATATGATATAATAGACAAGTAAAAATGAAAATTTATTTTAATATTATGAACAATAAAAGTGAAAGGAGGTAGTATAATAATATCCAAAGCAATAAAAATTAGCAAGAAATGATTCTTGAAATCGTAAATTTGAACTCCCTTTGTTTCGTTTTGCTTGATTCCTATTATCAAAAATAAATGTTTCAATTTGCTGGTTCATTTTAACAAATCAAAAGAATATATTACTTTTTTTCTATATTATCCATATTATTAAATAACACATAAAATAGTACCAAACTTAAATAAGTGAATTGAATTGAATTTGATCACATTAAATAAGTTGAATTAATAATTGTAATTCACTTAAAATTTAGGGAAAATTAGCAATCAAGTCATAATACTTAACATAATTAGTCAAAACAACAACACTTTAAATATTTAGTTAAAATGTCAGAATGACAATATTTTAGAAAATAATTTGTATTCAAATTTTATTATTTAAATTTCATTTTATTTATCAAAACATTCCTATATTGGATCAAATTCTAAACCAATAACCGTTTAAAAAGAAAAAAACAATTACACCACTACCCATTACCCTTATTTCCCCACCTTTCACGTTTTACAACTTCTCTTTCTTCAAGGTTCTCACAAATTTTTCAACAAAATCTCTATTTTAATTCAAGAAATTTCTCGATTGGCAAAGGCAATTTTCATAATTTATTGAGATTTATTTTTTATTTACTTTTTAAAATCATCGATTATGGTGTATATTCCGGATTGTATATATTACGGATTTTCAGTCAATTTTTTCAATTTTTATGTGATTTTATTTAGATATTCATCAAATATTTATATATTTCAGATTTTTACTCTTTTAAACAAAAAATTTTCAATTTTTTTTGTGATTTTGTTGTACTTTTCCAGATTTAGTAGAATCTAAAAATTCATTTATATGTTTATTTTATTTTATTTTTAATACATTTATATTTGATAATATCGTTATTTGCTTTTAGGGTTTTAGATTTTGGGGAAAGCATCTGATTGTCTACAATGACTGAATCAATCAAAATTACTAGAGTTATACTAAATAATATTTAAAATTTTGGGGAATTTCCCTCATTTAATTTGTGTATTACCCAAGTTTTGGGGAATTTTCCTCATGACTGTATTAGTAAGACATTTTTTGTATTTTAATCATAACTGTATTAGTAAGACATTTTTTGTATTTTATTTTTTGTAAGACATTTTTTGTATTCATGTGTATACTCTCTGCAGTTTTAATTATAACTGTATTAGGAAGATATATTTTTGTATTTTATTTTGTTAAAGCAATATAAGTTTGATGAAAACATAATATATAAAATTGTGATGAATACATTATAAGGGAAATACAAATTTATTTTATATTCATTTGGCGTTTGAAATACAAAATGATATTGGTATACAATTCTTAATTACTTTATGATTTTTAATCCCTAGTTGTACTATGTTTAGTATATCACAGAATTTTTATGACGCTATCCCTATATTGTTACTATTTACATTAACTTAATGGGATACAAAATACTGTATGCATTAAAAAAACTAAAACAAACAAACAATTTCATTCGTTCTACATCATAATTTGGATACAAAACATCCAAAAAAAATGGGATACGAAAATCTCATATTATTACTGTTTACATTAACATAATGGGATACAAAAATATTGTATGCATTCAAATAAAAAGAAAACAGCTACGAAACTAAAAAAAATCAAGCACTTTCAATCGTTCTACATCATAGTTTGGATACAAAACATCCAAAAAAAGCTAAAAATATCAAATCATACAAATATTTCACGATTTCATCAGAAAAAAAATCAACCCAATATTATAGTCAAGATATACGAATATATCATCCAAACAAATGAAATAATCGGCAAAAATAAAAATACCTGATGTCGAATTTTTTTGAATTAAATGGAACTGACGAAATTATAGTCGTGAACTTTGAAAACCTCCGCTTCAAGAATATGCCGAATTCAACTCGAAGAAGCTTTGAAAATTATCAATTGAATAATTCGGAAGATAAAACTATTTTTTGCAATTTTTTTTGGAATTCTTAAGAACAAGGCAAAAAAACGCTCGAAAGAAAAAAAGGCAACATATGCTCTTTCAAAACGTAACTGATTTATATTTAAAATCTTATTTTTCTTTTTGAAATTTTTTGTTCCATGATTTTTTCTATTCTGTTATTAATTAGTTGTATTCTTTCAAATTAATCAAAATAAAATAAATACATAACTCATCCCTTAACAAACTAAAATATTATCATTTTAAATAAATAGTGAAACTATTGCTAAGGAGTCCCACTAAAAGCTAAAATATTGTTGTTTTGAATTTTTTTCCAATTTTTTATTTGAGTTGTAATTGGTGGGCTAAGATGGGCTAAAAACCGGGTTATAACACAAATCGTCCAATATAATTCTTATTAAGTTTAAATTTCTTTATTTGTTCATATTTAAAATCATTGTGGCTATATACTCCTATATAAAGAGAAGTATCAAAAATACTCCTAAATTTGACGCAAATTATTAGTTTCATCCTCGAACTATTGACAGCCTTAAAAGTACCCATTTACTTGACTAATTGAAGCTAAATACACTTCCGATCTTGTAACATTAGTAAAATACACCCCTAAATTCTCGTCAAGTTTAGGGGTGTTTTCAACACTTTTCTTGATTTTAATTAAGAACTACATGCTTCTACAAGAGTTTGAGACCACTTGCTATGTCATGTTGCATATCGAGAGTATATCGGAAGTGTATCGGGGGTGTATCAGGAGTGTATGTGTATCTAAGTTTAGTTAGTCAAGTAGATGAGTGTTTTTAAGGTTGTCAATAGTTTAGAGATGAAACTAATAATTTACGTCAAGTTTAGAGGTGTTTCTGATACTAATCTCACTCCTATAAATAAAAAAAACATATTTTTGATAATAGTTTGAAAGGTTTGTCATTAGTAAATTTGAGTTATACATCTACTCAATTTTTAAATGGATTGCATCGAACAAGTAAAATTGATTGAGCAAATAAATAAGTGGGTTAATAACCTACCTTAACTTAAGCAAATTTAGTGAGTCGTGTTTTTATAAGCTAATTTTATCACTCTAGTGACAATCAAGTTTGAACACCTACTAAACTTTTACCCTATCCCTCAATCTCCGCGTCTTCTTATTTAAGAAGATGTCTTCAGTAAATTGTACATGAACCATGTCCTATCTAATCAACTCTTTTCAGAACTTCTTCGATATACTCCTATGATTCGTAACATCCACTTTAGCCAATCAATCCATCTTTTCATCACTTGTCCACCACAAAGATCACTCTCGAAAGAAAAATTTGGAGTATTTCCACAATTATAAGATAACCAAAGGTCTCATTATGTAAATTAAAACTCCCACTTTTTTTTTCATATATTAAAAAAAGACTGATATTTTGCTTGAGATATACGAAACAGAAATGCTGAGAAGAAAGCCCAGCAAAATCGAAGTCAAAATCGAAGACAAAGAAGAACTCGAAGAAGCTCGCAAACGCGCCGCCCTCATCGCCGCCTCTTCCTCCACCAGTACCACCACCGCTACCGGCGGCGCTGCCACAACCGGTGCCTCCTCTCTCCTCCAACACTTTGACCGCTCAACAGTCGATCCCTCCTCCAAAAACAACCGCATCGGTCTCAATTAATGGAGGTTGAAGTGAAGCTCCGATTGCCGGATTCAGCAGCACATCAGAAGGTTCTCTCACTTTTCTCATCTTACCACAAAAAAAAACACCACCAGCGTAACACTTTCTTCGATGGCGCTGCCGGCGAGTTAAGCTCGCGCCGGGCTGTTCTCCGGCTCCGATTCTATGAGAATTCGGAGAAAGTGAAATGCATGGTGTGTCTCAAGGCTAAAGCTGTAATTATCGACGGTGTTAGCCGAGTGGAAGAGGATGAAGAGGAATTAGATCCGAAAATTGGATATGAATGTGTTTCTAACCCTAAAAAACTGATGGAGGTAGATTCTAGGGTTTTGAAAAGGGCAAGAGAGGAATTTCACGTTGGGGAGGAAGGATTTATTGGATTGGGTGGGTTTAAGAACTTGAGGAATGTGTTTGAGTGGTGTGGTGTGGAATTGGAGGTAGATGAGACTATGTATGACTTTGGGACTTGTTATGAGATTGAATGTGAAAGTTTGGAGCCAGAGAAAGTTAAAGCAATGATTGAGGCATTTTTGAAGGACAATGACATTGATTACAGCTATTCAGAAGTGTCAAAGTTTGCTACTTTCCGGGCCGGAAAGTTGCCTTAGTAAGTGAATCTTGTTATACTTGATTAATAATTCAATATTGCTGCATCTTCTATGTGTCATTTGTGATTTACATGTATTTGAATGGTGTATGTGTGCATTTGTGTGATGTAATCTTGGATACACATGATCTGATGTTATGCTTGATAAATTGGCGAATGGAATGAAATTCGTAAAGTGTGTCTATGATTAGTGTTAGGAAATATTTCATTGGTAAAGTTATTATATTAAAGAGCAGCAAACTGCTGCAATGTATTTACATAGAGAGCTTCATTACAGCTGTGTAATGAGCTCAAGAAGTCTAAAAAGGGTTGGTTAAATATGAATAATGTTACAAAACGATGCTACTTGCCGGGCAAAAATAGGGAATTCTGACACGCGTGGAGTGAGAGTTAGAGATTAATGAACACCATTTTTTTATATACATTTGCATTGGCTAAGTGATTTTACAGGCAGATGAAGGAGAATCTCTGTCAATAGTCCTTCAATAGAAAACACTACATTTGAAGAAAAGGTTATGATCTTCTTTTTGCTCTTTGGCATTTTGGATCGGTTGTAGTATTTTGGAATCGAAATGGCCATTTTAAAGCTCTATTTTTTTTTTCTGCAAAAGATTGATCTTGCAGAGAAAGTTTCCTCTTTTTTGGTTGTTGGATTTTTATTTGATTCCTCAAATGCAATTTGATATGCAACTGAAAAGTCAATGCAATAGTTTAATACATGATGATTAAAAAACTGTGGAGTTGATTAAGCCTAGTTCATTCTTTAATTTTGTTTAATACCCTCTCAATTATAAGGGTAAGTGTAGTGGCAATAAAGAGCCAAAAACATTCCTGAACTATTTGAAACAGATTAACTTTACCCTCCGTTATTGTTTGACTCAAAAATGCCTCAATTTGGATAGTTCAAGGGTAAATTTTGATACATGAGCAAACATTATAGAGTGCTTGCAATTACTAGTATTGAGCTCTTAGCGGTTTTGTCTGTTGCAATATGGTAAAATGGTAGTAACAGGCTTGTGATGCACTTCTCAATTGCCAATGGCTTTACAAAAACCTATGGAAAATTGCAGCTGTACCTAGGGTTCTGATATTTTAGCGTTCAGCATGATTAGTTTCTCCAATCGTACTGGATTTCCTGCATTTTCTTTGGCATTTTCCAAGTTTTGTGAACAAAGTGAAATCTGAACACCACGACATTATGTCAGGCATCAATTCATATCACTTGATTTCTTGTGGTGATGTCAATTTAAGTGACTAAACAGCTATATTTCTATTACACTGCAGGTTTACCTCCTAGATGGTACCATATCTCAAAGGCTTGAAGTGTTCATTGCCTCAATATTTTGCAGTTGAGTCTTACCATCTCGCATATGCTTGGGACGAGACTTGACTAGCATGAAATAATAGTTTGTGGTTTCCTAATCACTTACCCCCTGCTGATAAGAGTTTCATTAAACCTATCGAATATTAGTTTCTTATTTTATTTTTGGAGTACTATTTTGAACATCAACTTCTTCTATTTGTGGAAATGGAGTATGAAGCTTAATTTGAACTTTATGTTTCTCACCGTGTCTTTGTCAAACTGCTTGGAAATGCTTTATTTGAAGCCAAAAGCAACCTCTCTATCTCTATGTGGTAGAGGTAAGGTCTTTGTGCACTCTATTCTCCCTAGACCCCACTTGTGGGATTATATTGGGTATGTTGTTGTCTTATTTGTCATCTTTCGATGTTAGCTTTGTTAGGTTCCACATGACATCTGGTTACTTCGATCATAATGCTATAGATTCATTGACAAGATTTAAAATAAGTAATTGACGTAACTACAATAAAATTTAAGTAATAATCAAACCAAAACATTGTATTTAAACTAACAACCATCTAAACAAGTTGTTAGTATTCCTCGAAGTTGAAGGAGCGAGCAACGACAACGGTGTGAGTGCTTGTGTACTTACCAACAATAGGTAGATTCAATGTACTGGTAAGTGTTTGATCCTTCAAAATGCAGACACCAAGCAAATGCATCATGAACGCCATTGTCAAAATCCCAGAGCTTGTAGAATGACTTATCCAGCAAGTTGTAACGTAGTATAACCATTCCAGGAATATGCAAAATAAAGAATGAATCCTCTTCTTTATCTCCCCTTACAACATCTACCACAGCCATGCCATAATAATGAAAATCTGTTGTCTCGAGAAAATCTCGAATTATATGAGGAAATGCCAACACAACATCTTCAACATTCACCTCGTACTTCAAGAACCACCCTGTACCATCATGTTTCATCTCGTAGACATTGTACAAAGCTAAGTTCTGGCGATTCACTTGTATAAGGTGCAAATGGCCATAAGACTCTCCGAAGTAGACGATCCTGTAATCATCCTCTTCATGATCTTGGACTTCAGGTATGGCAACCTCTTCAAACTTTTCTTGTTCTACATTGAAACGTTTGATACATGACACATAAATGGCTCCATTCCAGTAAACTAGTCTGTTTTTGAAACATATATGGTAATGTCTAGGAAAAGTTTGTCCAGAAACTCTCCATTTCTTATGTTCAGATGAGTAAATCTCTATCTGGTGATTTGCAGTTTCAAGTTTAGAAATTTGGAGGGAGATAACTTTGTAATGAGATGATTTCCATGGATCAAAGGCTAAGCTCATTCCGATAACATCCCCTGATAATGGTGTAGGAAGTGTGACGAATTGTTGAGTAGTCGGGTTGAATATGTAGTAGTTTTCATCAAACGTGAACGGATTATGAACTGTATGACAGAGCAAAAGTCCATTGCAAGATTGCGATATCATGATTTTAGGATTGTGATGATTATGTTGTAGAAAAGGGAACTTTTGTAATGGTGTTGGAATTGGATTTTCCAGGCTATATGACACAAACTTGTGATAAGGGTTGGTTAAAAATGAAGAATGGTACAAAAACACGCCACTTGCAGGGCGAAAACAGGGGACTCTAAAGTGAGGACTAGAGATTAAACAAAGCCATTTTCGCGATACACATTTGCTACGAACAAGTGATTTTACAGGGAGATGAAGGAGGATCTCTGTCAATAGTTCTTCATTAGAAAACACTACATTTGCAGAAAATGCTATGATCTTCTTTTTGCTCTTTGGCATTTTGTATCTGTGTAATTCCACAAGTGGAGTCTCAGGAGGGTAGGATGTATGCAGGTCTTACCTCACCTTTACGGTATAGAGAGACTGTTTTTGATGGACTCTCGGTTATGTTGAATCTAATGTAGAATATTTGAACTTGAAATGGCCATTTTAAAGCTGTTTTTATTTGTTGTGTGTGTTTTGCTGCAAAAATTCCAACTTGTAGAGAAAGTTTCCTTTTGATATTCTTATATTTTGTTGATTCCTTAAATGGAATTTAATATGCAACTTAAAAGTCAAATGCAATAGTTTATAATACATGAGGATTAAAAAAATTGTGGAGTTGATTAAGCTAAGTTCATGTTAAACTTTGATTTAAATACTACTCAATTCTAAGGGTTAAGTGTAGTGGGAATATTAGTTCAAAAAAATGGAAGAGAAAGGGTCAAAAAAATATTTCTGAATTATTCGAAATAGGTTTAACTTTACCTTCCGTTATGTTTCAAAACTGTCCTACAACTAGTCCGATAGCTCAAAAATATCTTTCCTTTTAATGGTAACTCCAAAACAAGGATAAATAAACCAATTTTAATTTTTAAAGTAAAATAAGATATTCTCCTCTACTCAAAATATAGATATTTTTCGTAACTCTCCAACTTATTTTTTTGACTATACAAGTGCCAGCAAGGTTAATGTATGATACAACTAATTGTTTTGACTTCGCCTGATCATCAAACATCAAATATTCAACTTTTAATAATTCAATATCTTTTCGTTAAATTTGACCGGTTCAACATTTAAAATTTTATTATTTGAATTTATTTCATTTTTAAAATTAACTTCAATTGTTTCCCTTTACTATACTTCATATCGAAGATATTGAGATCAGTTAATTCATTGATTATATATATTTGAGAAAATGGTCAAATGAGTCCCCAACCTATTATCGGATTTTCAACTACACACTTTTATATCACGGGAGTTATATTACCCCTTGAACTATTTAAAATTGAAATTATTACTTCCCTTAATGCTTATATGGCAAAATGAGTGTATTTCACTCTCTTTGAGAGAGTGAAGATCAAAAACAAATATTAAAACTTTATTTTTAATTTTTTTTTTTTATCTCATCTCTTTTCTTCTTCTTCTTAACAACTTAGTAGAACATCTATGGTAGTCATCAAATTTCACCATCACGATCTGAAAACACCACCATTACAATATCTATTAACACACCATAATTCCTAGATAGAAATCTCTTTCCTACTCTCCACACAATAAAAAATTATTAAGTAAATTACTTTACCCTCATTTTAAAAATCAACTATTAGCCATTAAAACACCATTGAAATATCATTGTGAACCTATTGTAACAATTTTTTCCAATTAACAAAATTCATTCAAACAACTTAATAATGTAGGGAATCTCTTAAAAAAATCTCAAAATATCCTCATCGAAAAAGATTTTGACCGACAATTTATTTTTTAGGTCATTCCTCTTATTGAACCCCTGCTCTTGTAAAAATGACGCAGAGGGTTGTCATTCCTATAATTACCACCATAAATTTTTTCGCTTCTCAACCTTTCTACTTGTGGCTCTATGGTAAGATGAAATTGAAGGATGGAAGAGGAACAACAAGAAGAGGAAGAGAAAGAAATAAAAGGAAAAAGAAAAAAAAGAAAAACAGAATAAAATAATGAGTCAAAAAGGACAAAAAAATAAAAATAAAAAATTACACGTGGATTTCACCTATCAACATAAATGTGGTTGTGACTTTTTAGAGAGGTAATAATTTTGATTTTAAATAATTCAGGGGTAATAGAACCTCCATAAAATATAAGTGTGTAGTTGGAAATTCGGTAATAGATTGGGGGATCATTTGGTCATTTTCTCTATATACTTACATCATTCATTAATAGTTTTAATATACACATTTTATTTTTATTATAATAGAAAATTCAATAAAGTTTATTTGCTACAACGACTAAACCTACCTATCAAAGTGATTTGGACTATCTATACTTGCACATTTTGTTGTCTCTCATCATTTTCAATTTATTTTTTTAGCTTCATACCCTCTGAGTGGATCTAGGATTAAACTTTTATTTTGTATATATAATAGGATATTGAATCCACTTGCCACTACACTAGAAGCTTCTCGTCTTTTAAGCGAATTCAATAATTTATATACTTAGAAAAAATAATTTATTTTCATCACATTTGCATATATATTATAGTTTTTTTAGGTATTTAATTGATTTGAGTATCCATTTGGACCATATACCTCCAATTATTAAGAGATTCATAATTTATATACTTAAGACATTCTTAAAAAGGGAAGGAAACTACTCACCCGAGGGAGGCAGAAAGCTACCGCTTCTAAAATGAAAGTATTCAAATCCCTACTCAACATGGTGCTTTAAGAAGCCACTTGCTAGTAGAAGTAGTGAGACAAAGAGCAAAGTGGAATGTTCCCAAAGAAATGGTATAAACAATGGTATTCAAATCCCAATGCATCAATCCCAAAGATTCATAAAATTTAAACTTTACCTTTCTTGTATGATAGCTTTTCAAGATGTAAGGCAACTAATAGTTACTTTACCAACAATAACATACTGAGTATAATTCTACAAGTAAAATTCGAGGGAAGATAGGGTGTATACAGACCTTACCTCTATCTTAGTGAGATAGAGAGTATATTTCCTATAGATTGGTAGATACTTTACCAACAACAACATACCCAGTGCAATCCCACAAGTGAGATCTAAAAAAGGTATTCCACAGATGAGATCCAAAGGAGAATAAAGTGTATGCAAACCTTACCTCTACCTTTGTGACATAAAGAGGTTGTTTCCAATAGATTGATAGATACCTTACCAACAACAGCATACCAAGTGTAATCCCACAAGTGAGATCTATAAAAGGTACCAACAACATACCCAATATAATCCCACAAGTAAGATCTAAAGAAGGTAAGATATATGCAAATCTTACCCCTACCTTTGACAGATAGAGAGGTCGTTTTCGATAAATCCCACAAGTGAGGTATGGGGAAGATAAGATGTACGGAAGAGAGGTGGTTTCCGATAGACTGACAGATATTTAACCAAGTATGCAGAATATTAGTCCAATTAAATGTAACATGTAGCATAAGTAACAATCCACATGATGAAAACACTTCATTTGTTCTGAACAAGGATGGTTAATTTCCTACACTGTCAAGAGACAGAAAAGCTAAACCTCCCCTTCTCTTTCCACTACATACTCTCCTCAACCATGATAGAGAAGCAGAATATAAACATCTAACAAACACTTCACTTTCTCTTTTTAGCAGGTGGTTGATCCTCGTCTTCCTCCTCGTCTTCGTCCTCTTCCTCATCACCACCATCATCATCATCGTCGTCATCACCCCCTTCATCACCATCCTCATCATCCTCATCATCCTCATCACTCCCTTCGTTGCCATTAGCTGCAGGATCCTCCTCAGGATCTCCTTCTTCTTCTTCGTCATCTCCCCCTTCTTCACCTGAGAAATCTTCGTCGTTTGCATCATCGTCATCATCCTGATCCTCAGCATCTCCATCGTCGTCATCATTATCATCCTCTGTATCACTGCCATCTTTGTTCTGGGTACAAGCTTGGTTCTTTTGACTAAGCGCCTCAAAGGGAAACCTAAAATTGACATCATTAGACTTGTTGAAGCTTGTAACATGGAACTTCCAGTTCAGTGATACCAAGAATGCAGGTGAGACGAATATTACCTTCTATCGGGGCTTATCAACTCCGACAATGGAGCAATGCTTACAAACTCTGACGATGGAGCAATGGTTGCCAACTCTGACAATGGAGCACCATCCTTCAGCAAACATCCCACCTGAAATCCAAACACTTCCTTAAGGGGATTTAGGCAAAAATTTGAGGAACATCAAGTCCCCAATCAATGCACCATAAGCTTAATGACATGTAGCAGTGAACAGGAAGTTTCACAGTATTGAATGAAACAGGTGCAGTTATGTTTAACGAGGCAGAACGGCCGGAATTCAAGGTAAAAGCCAAAAGTTAATTAAATCTTCAAGGCTTGTGAGTACAAATAAACAGATACAAATATGCTTCAAGAAGGAACTAAACATACAAAATGCCTACATAATGTCATGGAAAGAAGATGACTCATCACAATCAAACATGAAGCTCTGTTCAAAGAAACAGTACCAAGCCAGAATAATTATGACCAGTAGAACAACAAGATCCAGTAAAAAAATTCACAAATAGCAGAAAATTGAACTAGAAAACCATATTTTGACAGCACACATCGATGTTCAAAATGTTAGTCTGATCTGTGCATATTTTCAAATATATGAGCAACAATTCTTGCACAAACATTCTCTATGCTACTTTTTCCATTATCTTCCTAAATGTCATGATAGTTTACTTTAAAGAACTCGCGTTTCTTCAACTTTATTTTTGATTAGGTAGGTTAAAACCATTGTTTCAACCAACTTCTACAATTATAATCCTTAAATTTGAGCATAACAAACAGCGGTGTATGAATTATAGGGCAGTAGTAGAACAGAGAACATCTATAAGAGAATACCACACAGAGGTGTCTGAATTATAGGAAAAAGAAAATACAAAACACCTATATACTACGTTGACAAGGAGATGATTTCATCTCAAGAGGCTTTGTATGGTTAAGATGTGAATAATGTAAATCAGCTTTGAGACGCTACTAGACTTTCTCTTTTTTTTTAATAACTGTAGTGTTTGGGGCAGCTTACTAGCACCTCGACGTATTGTACCTGCATCCTCCCCACTAGGTAACTCCCACTAAGGTTTAGGTAGATGGGGGACAGGGAGAGACACTACTGAACATTTGCAGTAGTCAATTACAAATCAAACACAACCCACGTTCAAATTTCCATCTCCAAACATTGTAGGCCAGCAAGGTTAGAAGTTTTCGTAACATTAACAGCCTCACAATAAGCAAGGTTCACAGGATTCAACATGGGTTAGCCCTTTGTTAATAGCTTTACGTACCTGTCCTTCACAATCCTCTACTCTTTTGACCACAGAAATATCATGACGCGGTGAAATTGCTTGTGGTAATAGCCCTGGATTACCTCTAAGATAAGGCCTTAATGGAACTTTCGTAAGCTCTCCTTGTACTGACATGACCATACATGTCATCATGAAGGAGAATAATGCGTGGAGGGACATGGCGTATCTCAACACCATTTTCACTAATAGAACTATTGAAGGAACTTTTCCCAATGGGGCTTAAATACAGAAGATTCACATAACAAGAGGGGAGAGAAGTTACAATTACTTGAATTTGGCATTGACATTCAATGCTGGTTTAGGAATAGGTTACTTTATGTTTGAAACATTTATTAGTCTACTGAATGAAATACAAGTAACAGCTTTGTTAATGAAACAGTTTCAACATTCATGTATTCTAATAAACTATGGTTTTACAAGTTGGTCTTTTGATAGTAAGAGTCAGACCAATGTTTTGGACGCGAAAGGCGAGAAAGGTCTGCCCTTGCCACAAGGCGAGTTGAGCTGCAAGGCGCTCGCCTTTTTGAAGTGCGGACAGCACCAAATAAACAAAAAAGTTAAAGTATTTAACTGCATATATAAATAATCAAAATCTCAATAGCAATAACATATTAACAATATTTCAATTCAACTGAAAATAGATTGTAGATCCTAAAAATCTAGAACTTGAATGAGAAAAAAAAACATAACAAAAGTCAAAACAGAGATAGAAATAACCCAGAAGTCTGTAGAAGGAAAAAGAAACAAAGGAAGAAAAAATTTGAAGAAGAAATTAGAAGAAGAAATATGTACTAGTTGGACTTTGGAGTCACCGAAGAAGTCTAGTCGAGTGGACTGGTTAGAGTCACAATCGCAGTCTAAAAGTGCAATTGTGAAAATTTGGAAAGAAAGCCCAAAAATTACCTTTTTAACTTCAGAAATCCTAAATTGGTCGCCTTCTTTCTTAAGAAAATACAAAAGGCCACGCCTTTGTCGCCTTTTGAAGATGGTAGCGCCACAAAGCTAATAGGCGATGAAGGGTCACCTCGCCTCTCGCCATTGGTGACCGCCTTTCACAACACTGAGTCAAATAGGTTGCAAGATCTGACGATTAAGTACAACAACAACATACCTAGTGTAATCCCACATTGTAAGGTCTGGGAAGGGTAAACTGTACACAGACCTTACCCTCCTGCACCTTGGAGGTAGAGAGACGGCTTCCAATAGACCCTCGACAAGATCTTACTATACGAAGTTTATAAGTAAAAGTTTTCTAAAACTAATTAACTAACTTCAGACAATCTAAAGGTAAAGGTCTGAAAAACCACAACGCAATAACCTAATCATTACTACCTCGTGAAGGTAGAGACACTATTTGTAATAGATCCTCCGCTCATGTAAAACATATCAACAGAAAAAGACAAGTAAAGCAAATACAGTAACAAAGAATCCATGCTAAAAACAATGAAGAATAACACAGTAGCATAACAAACACTAACAATGAAGAAACAAACTGAATTCTCCAATAAACGGTTACTTAAAAAAAGAACACAGTCCATATACACAACTTCAAGAACACAATAACAAACACACAAGACTAGTAATTCAAATGAAACAGTTAAATTATCAACTATAAAACCTCAATTACTCTATGAAGAACAAAAAAAAGCTGAACCCAAATAACAAGAACATATTTTGGTCAGTGGGGGTGGACTCAAATACAAAACCACACACAACAGAAGCAAAAAAAAGAGCAAGAAAGCTAAACCCCACAACATAAAAATCAAAACTTTCCAAGAAAATAAAAGGGGAAAAGTGTTTTATTTATACCACCATGAGCAGAGAAGCAACAGATCTCTGAGTAACCAAAAGGGTCTCAGCAACAACAGCTTCAAGAACAGAGTTCACCACTATTTTCCCAAAAGCTGCTACATCAGAGCTGAAACTTTTCACCTCCATTTCCCTCAAAAAACCCCCAAAATTTCCTCTTTTTTTCAAGAAAAAGGGACACAAGAAAGAGAGTTAAAGTGAAACAAAAAACAATTTTGAAAAGAGTTGAGTTAAAAAGATTTGGAAGAGAGATGAGGAGAGAGTTTTCTGGGTTAGGGTTGGCTTTGAGTGTACTGTCCCCACATTAGGGGGGTGGGTGTTTTTTATTTTTTTTGGGGGTGGTGGTTGGAGAAGGAAAAAAGAAAAATTGGGGGAAAAATAGGAGGGTTTTTGTTTGGGGGTTGTGGGGGAGGGGGGGGGGGTTACAAATTTTGTCGTTTTGTTTTGGGCAAGTAAAGTACAAAGAGAGAATTTTGTATGCGGAATGAGATAAATAAGGATATATTTCTCGAAATATTTTATGAGATCTTTTACTGTCTTACACCTTGTTTGGATGGTTGTTACCTGTAGTTGTTTAGATGGTTGTTACCCATAGTATTGTATTGCTAGTACCGTTTTGTTGGGGCAAGTAAACTACAAAGGGGTAATTCTGTAGGCGGGATGAAATAAATAAGGATGTTTCTTGAAATATTTTATGAAATTTTTCACTGTTTTACACCTTGTTTGGATGTTGTTACATATAGTATTGTATTGTTAGTTTAAATACAATGTTTATTTTGATTATGTTTTAATTATATTGTATCGTATCGTATCGTTTCATTTAAAAGTCATTGTTAGATAACAATGAAAATACTGATTTTATGTAACGACCGATTTGGTGTGATCGCATCGTTACCTTAATATTTTATGTTCATTTTGTCTTTACTTATTATTTAATATTTCTATTTTATCATTACCTTACCTTTTTCATAATAATTCTATCCCGTACACTATTTTTCATGTAGGTTTATCATTCAAATTCTGGATATATGACATTATGTAACGGTGGAGAACGATACAATCTTATCCAAACACTGTATTCATTAGAGCAATACAGTAGGATGATACATTATGAAACAATAAGTAACAACCATCCAAATAGAGTGTAGCATAAACTAGTATGTAATAACTCGGGAGGTTATTTTTGGAAATTTTGAACTAATCGTTTAGCGTGAATTAATTAATTGATGAATAATTATAAATAAATGACTTAATCGATAGTTAATGGACAATTTATTTAAGTCCCTATACCATTTAACCTATATTTAATAAAATAAGTGAGTAAAATTTAGTACATAATTAATTCAGAAAAGAAATAAAAAGGGTTTTGGCATGGCGGGTTACGAATTGCTTCAGGTAAATTTCAAACAGAAGCTTTCAATTTCTGCCTGCATTAATTGCTCTAGGTTTTCCTTAATTGCTGCACACATATGTATTTTTATATGGAGTATGTAATTGGATATATGTAATGATTGTCAATTTGGTTCTTAAAAGTTAAATGACAAATCACGTGATTGGTTGTAAATTGGGATAATTTGGAATCAGTTTGTTAGTGGGTAATTGGGTGATTTGATTATAGATAATTTGATGTGTATTGCTGAACATTGAAAAAGAGAAAAGACACAATATTTTGTCAAGGATAAGGTGAATGGAAATTGGTAGTTGTTCAACGTGGGTCCTGGAAAATTGTGTGACTAACTTTAATGAAAAAATTGATCTACACTATGTGTGGTTAGCAATTAGGAATTAGAAAGTGAGGACATATGTATTCTTAGGTTCGGAGGTGGCGTGGATGATTGGTAATTTGGTTTAATTTCTTATTATTATCATATTATTATGAGTTAAGTTTTGGCATATTGAGATAGGTAATTAAATATTAGATATATCGTATCATATAAATATCATTCAAATTATGACATTCGATAAAATTGAAACTTAGGAACTTGATTATAGATTTGAGTGATCTTTTGGGTCTAGGCTAAACTTATAGTAATATGGGTGTTGTTAGTTTCGAAATCTTATTGTGAATATGTACTTGAATACATTGCATTGATTTGGAAGCTCAACGAAAAGGGAAGGCTCAAGTCCCGGAGTGATTGTTCGGTTATCTGAGGCAAGTGAATTTCTAAACCCTTGTTAAGTGTATGAAATTAGTGTATTTCCTTGTGGTATATGTTTGGGAGTAATGAGAATTGGTGATGGGTTGACTTGTCCATGTTGAATAATTCTAACGATGGAAAAAGGGTAATATAAAGGTAATGTGATTAATTGTTGGTGTGTGATGTTCGAGAATGATTTGAGAGGCTTATTGTTTAATTGTTGATGTTGTATCACGGTTGTATTGTGGTGAATTGTGCATTGATATTAAAATGGTCATCTCTTCATTATTTGTGTGAACATGTCATTTGCATTGGTTCTGAGACATGATTGTGATAAAAGGATGTACCATTTCGAGGGATGTATCGCGCACCGTGGTGGATATTATATTTCAAGGGTCGTATCGCGCACCGCGATGGATGCATGGACAGATATGTCCCCCCATGGGTCCCAGATTGAGAGACATCGGATGTGTATCGTTAGGTCAGACATGCATCACTATACTTGACATTACATTTCATTGCATTGCACATTTTTATCATTGATGAACTTGATCTTGTGTGATGCTGATCTTGTGAGTGTCTTACTGTGAAACTTGTGATTGATGAATATTGAGTTGTTATTGAGAATATGTAATCTGTTAGAGTGTTGTTGTTGAGTTGTGTGCTTTGTAAACTGTGAAATGTTAGGTTGGGCTAGTTTTATGCAGGTTGTAGTTGTGGAGGTTTGGATAGGGTGTAAAGAGTACCTGTATTCTGTTCTCTTAGCTTGTGTTTAGAGGTTTGCTTGTTGAGTACCGTGTGGTTTGGTACTCACCCCTTGCTTCTACAATTTTTTTGTAGGTTACGAGCTCGGATCTTCGTGATACCTTCTATTCATTTCGTTTCCGAGGCTTTCTATGAAGATTTGTGAGGTAGTTGTTTGTCATCTCAGCAGACCTTCTTACCCCTGTTTATGATTCTGTTTTTACTTGAAAGACAACGTCATTTGAGACTTGCGTATTTTATTTCAATTCTAGTATTTACATTAGAGACTTGTGCACGTGACAACCATGTTTTGGGGATTGAATTAAGGCGACTTGTTATTCGTATTAATAATTGTTATTGGACTTTTGTTTTATTTCCGCACTTTATCGATATGATTGAGTTTTAGGCTGACTTGTTTTGGTGGGATAAGACGAGTGTCATCACATCTATTTTTGGGTTGTGACAATTTAGTTTATGTATTTTGTATGTGCACGCATCGGTCAATAAAATTATATATGAACAAAATAAAATTATTTAAAAATATAATTAATGTTGAAATAAATATTATATCTATCTAGATGATGAATTTTCTATAGAAAGGTTAAAAAGTTGCTTTTGAAAAGGTGAACATTTTTTTAAAAATATTTATAATTATTTTTATTTACCATATTTTAAGTACAATTTATATAAGATAAAATGTTGATTTTAAAGAAGGAAAGATTGAAAAAAAATAAAAAATAGTTAATTTAAAAGTACTCAATATTAGGAGTAATTACATATTACTAATAACTATAAGTAAAGATCTAATAATTATACTTTTAAGTAATTTCAAAGTCCTAAATATTAGGATAATTACTAAATGATAATTATTTGAGGAAAATAATAAAAGACAATTTTGTTTTTGTAGAGTACCAAAAATTCAATTAACATTTATAAGGGACTTATCCTTTTAAAATAATATAAATGACAAGATAAAATCAAGATTTATTAATATTCATAATTAAATACATAATAAAATAGTTATATATTTATTGGGGAAAATGTTCAAATGACTTTGACCACCTATGATCTATTGTTCAAAATTACACGGTTAGTCGATACTGTCACATCGAATTGGATGTTTTTTTTTTTTTAAGATTAAAAATGCCATTGTCATTGGATAAAGAAACTTTTATATCATTGGGTGATTTCAGAGGCGTATACAGGAGAGGGTCATCGGGTTCACGTGAATCCATGCTCCCCTCCTGAAATTATATATAATAGTGTAATATTTTTAATTTAAAAAAAATATATAGATGTGTGAACCTACAATCGAAGTATCATATAATGGAATGATGATTAGGTGCACCTCTCAGTGAGATTATAAATTTGAATTTTATATCTATCTTGTACTATTTTTCTTTTTAAAATTAGGCAACATCTCTCTAAGTAGTTATTGGTAGCATTTTTGGTGTTATAATTAATTAATCATTTCAATTTTGGACCTATATATTTAAAATTTTAACTGTTTTCAACGATACAAAACTAAGTGTCAAACCAATTATATTCACCTTTGCACAATAGCTATATAAGATCAAATATTGCCATAGCATTATGATTTTTCTCAAACTACACATTAAGTCAAAATAAGACAAATAAATCAAAATAGGGAAAATAATATTTTGAATGTATAAGTCAAGTAATATGCTTATTTTAATCAACAAATCATTTAATTTTCCTTTTTTAATTTTTTTTTAAAAAAAAGAAACATAAACTCAAACAAGCAAACATAACTTTATTTTTTATGGGGAAAAGGGTCAAAAATGCCCTTAAACTATGTGAAAGGAACAAAAATGCTCTCCGTTTATAGTTTGGCTCAAAAATGTCCTTGCAGGCAATACTTTGGTTCAAAAATGCCCTTGCAGGCAATACTTTGGTCCAGAAATGCCCCGATAGTTACTAAATGGGTCAAAAATATCCTTTTCCGAATAAGTATATTTTTATTTTTTTAAAACACATTTTCTTCTTAATTAAATTATTATATAAGAACCATGTTCTTGTTTTCTTTCTTTTAAAATCACTTTAAAAAATAAATGTAGGAAATATTTTTTTTCTTGTTAATCTCATCTTATCAATTAAAATAAAATAACTTCATGAACCCTTTCGACAAATAATATATGTCATATATATAAGATCATAGTATATTCATAATTAATTTATATTTGTATAACGATAAAATATAATTATAATAAAATAAGAAATATTTTCATTTTTAATTTTTTCTTGAATTGAAGTAAGACAAACATTTGCTAATTTAAAAAATATTATTAGAAATAGAATATGTTGAAAAGAAAATAAATAATATATTTATTTGAAAAAATGAGCTTTTTTTACCCAAAATAACAATAAGGGCATTTTTTGACTAAAATTTTGACAGAAAGGGCATTTTTGGACCAAACTACAAACGGAGGGCATTTTTTTTCCTTTCGCATAGTTTAAGGGCATTTTTGACCCTTTTCCCTTTTTTTAAAAAAATAATTTGACTCTAAAAAAAAAATTAATACAATTAAAAGTGGACGGATATAGTACCATATAAAGTTGGAGGGCATAAATCTTAATTGAAATCTAAAGTTATAAATAGCATGACTATGTATAATTATGCCAATAATCTATGTTGGTACATACAAGACCATTTTCATGATAGATTTATAGATGATATAATACATAAATATGATCCTTAATTTAGCTTCAACGGATAATTATGCCTTTCAATTTTGAGTGTTTACAAGTCACTTAACTTGTATAAAATTGAACAAGTAAACACACGTGTTCTATATGACATAATACATGTAGGACGCCACGTAGGACACAAAATTGCCATGTAAGGTGCCTTGTAGGACGAATATGTCTATTTGTTTAATTTTATACAAGTTTAAGTGTCTACTTGTGTAAATCCAAAATTAAGGGTCATAGTTGCCAGCTGACGCCAAATTAAAGGTTATGTTTATGTATCATGCCTAAAGATTGTTGAAAAAAGAAAAATGACCAAAATAACCCCAAAGTGACCATCATTCAGCTGATACCTCTCTCTTACAGCTAGACCCAGTAGTTCGTGTGTGTAGAGAGGCTGCGAAGACTTATAGACCCTAAACAAACTTCTTCAAATAATCTTTTTCTTCGACAATTCCCTCACATGCTCTCTTTCACTCTCCACTCTTGAGGGATTTTTTTTTATAGAAGATTTTAGAGCAAAGAGAAAGAGCTCCATTTTCTCGATCTTCATCTTTGTTGTCAAAGGTCAGTACCCTTTTCTCCTCACTCCCTTTTGCTCTTTTCGTGTTTGTAAATTAGGGGTTTTTGTTTTTCTTGAATTGATCTGTTCTGTTGTGTTTTGTATGTTATGGTTAACATGAAAAACCGTATTAGGGCAACAGATTTTGTATCTTTCTGCGACTCATTTTTTTGTCTTTTTCTTTGCTTTTAGCTTGTGGGTTTGGGCGATTCGAGCCCGTGTATGTGAATTTAGCTGTTTTAGCTCAAATCTTGTAAAGGGGTTAGCTTTTGTATGTGGGGTTAGCTGTTTTAGTTCAAATCTTGTAAAGGGGTTAGCTTGTGTATGTGGGGTTAGTTGTTTTAGTTCAAATCCTGTAAAGGGGTTAGCTTGTGTATGTGGGGTTAATACTAAGTTGTTTTAGTTCAAATCTTGTAAAGGGGTTAGCTTGTGTATGTGGGGTTAGTTGTTTTAGTTCAAATCTTGTAAAGGGGTTAGCTTGTGTATGTGGGGTTAGTTGTTTTAGTTCAAATCTTGTAAAGGGGCTAGCTTGTGTGGGAGGGGGGGGGGTTAGTTGTTTTAGTCCAAATCTTGTAAAGGGGTTAGCTTGTGTATGTGGGGTTAGTTGTTTTAGTCCAAATCTTGGAAACGGTTGAGGAAACTTTGATTCCTCATTTCTGATATGCAAGTAAAAGTTCACTTTCTTTTCTATGCATATTGATGCTTGAAGAATGTTAAATTATGCTAGACATGTTAGCAAGTGGGAGGACAAATGATATTTAGGGCAAGGGATCTTAATTTTAGGAAATAGGTTAAAATTGTGTAGTGGACATAGATATAGCGGACCCAAACTAGTTTAAGATTGATTTATGCTTTGTTGTTGGTCGAATTTGCTGTGTGGTTGGGACTTGGACAAGTTAATCTGTTGGATAGTATCCTGGGGATTCTGCGTATAGACTAGATCTGAAGCTTGATTACCAGGATGTGGGTAATTAGCTTTGACAATTGCTCCTAAACTGTTTGCCTGAAGCAATGAACAATCGTTCTTGAGTTGTTTGCCTGAAGCATTAAATTCATTCATTAATATAAGGAGTTTACCACTCTTCTCATATACTTCTAGATTAAGTGTGGCTAGTATTAAAAAGGAGAAAGGAGTATTGATTAAGAACACTATTTTAATACTCTAAGCTATAACATGTCCTTATTGGCGGTACTGCCGTATTGGTGAGTTGTTTCTCTTGCTCAAAGGCTAGTAAAGTTACAAAAGATTGCCTATAGGATACAAGGGGGACGTAAAAAAAGTACCATATTTCTAAATGGGGAACATAACATTAACATCCCTGGGAAGATGGTGGGAAGGAGCTAATGGCTGGAGGGTAATAATAGAATCTTACTAGGAAAATGGATTTGAAGTTTCTCTGAAGAGTAACAAGTGTTGTAGAGGAGGATCATGTCGGAGAATTATTGAGATCAATCATGCAGCCTTATAGAGCAACTCTACAAAGGAGCGTAATGAAAGGGTGGGCAGATTTGACATAGATATCAGATTTAAGTAGCAAAATAAAGCCATAATTTTTTTTGGTCAGTAATAAATTTTATTGATAGAAAAAATTAGTCAAGCACTAAGCTAGTGAACATTGCAAAGTGAGAGGTCCTCCTGTAGCAAAAAGAGATAGGCTTTAGAAATAAGGCCAGAAATTGTGAACTTCTGAAAATGGTGCAACAATATCCCCTTTTTTTTGTTTGTAAAACTTGTCTCTTTGTCATCAAATATCTTGCCTACGAACAGTAGTACTTAGTCTTGTATGCCAGCAACCTAGAGATTAAAATTTATTTGGACCTGAATTTCGAAAGGAATTTGCAGTGCTAGGTGATGGAAGAGCTCAACAAGGTGATAGAATCATTCTACAAGCAAAAAACATCACTTATCGATAATAACAGCCCAAATGAGAAGCACGAGAGATGATCTTTTCTCAATTAAGTCTTTCTATAACGTATTACTTGAAAGAGAACGGAGATTTCCCTTACACTTCAATTGTGTTACCAGAACTTCAAGGAATTCACCTTTCTTCACTTGAAAAATTGCACGGAAAGCCATCTTTACTTCATCAATTAAAAAAACAGCATGGAAAGCCATCCACGCAGCAGAATTTGAGGAGTACGATTTATAAAAGTTGGCGTTTCATATGTAGGACTGCAGGTAGAGAATGCTAATAATTGTTGCTTCTTGGTTCGAGGCAAACATGTTATGGTGCATAGTGTGGAAGGTGTTTGAAATTGAATTGGTGACATCAAGAATAGTTAGAGAGATACTACTAGGGTGGATATTTAGAAGGAAGAAGCTGAGAATGAGATTGTTGAAATTAGCTCCTTTGTTTCATGTGGATGATATAAACAAGAACAAACAGAAGAGCATTTGAAGGAGTTGAAAGACCCTTGTAAATAGTTTTAGGTGGGTATTTATTGGTGCATCGGCAAGTTCAGTTCCCTCATGGAATTTGATGGAAGACTTCCAATATAATTTGTGTCTTAAAAGGTTCACTGATATTATTGTTAATCATCCTTAACTAGGCGAGGCTTAAGTGATATTATCGGATGTTTGCGCTTCACTGATGCACATTTGGATGGTTAAATTGGTTCTGCTTCTTTCGACGTGATGCCATGGTTGTTCACCATCAGAAGTAGCAGTAGCAGACTAGCTGTAGCATGCTGTATAAAGTCAAAGCTAGTAGAAGTTGGAGACTTGGGATAACAAAAGAGTTGGGAGAGAAGAATAGGAGTATAAGAAGAAGGGGCCATTATTCAACACCAGAGAATTGGTCAAAAGAAATTTGGGTATGATTTTATTACCAAGAATAACTTGGGAATATTTTCACTGTATGCATCGGAGATTATTGAAAGCAAAATTATTAGACCTGTCATGACTTTTTCTTTTTGAGAATTAAAAAGGAAGACCTGTCATGACTTGGTTCATCAAGTGCAATAATTGACCTAAATAAAGTTTATTTTCAGCTGCTACTGAAAAGCCAAATGCGCCCATTAATTATTTAAGCATATCCATTGAATGATGCAAGGTTCAATTGAAGTTCTTTAGTCAAATTGTCTTCGTACATGAGTGCTGGAATCACATTTTTATAATTAGGCTCGCAAAATGGTTGCATCTTCTATGGCCGTGCATTAGCTGGCAACATCAGATGTACATTTTAAGTAATGTCCTTAGGATGCAACATAACCTCTCACCAGTGTTCCATTCAGCTGCATATGGTATTCTAGCCACTAAGTTGTCTTGTTGCCCTTACTAGTAGTCGTAGGACTCCTCTTGTAGTTTCTCGCTCTTCGATTTCTGTGACTATCTACTATGTTGTGTAGTTTGTTTGTAGTATTATTTTGTTATAGTACTGTTATGTTACTATCTGTTATTTTTTGTTACTATCCATTGTCCATACTCCATTGTACTTCCATTATGTGTTTTCCTAGACTCTCTTTGTCTTGAGACGGAGAAACAACCTCTCTACATCACTTCTGAGGTAGAGATAAGGTCTGCGTACACACTACCTTCCCCAGAACCCACTGTGTGGGATTTCACTAGGTATGCTGTTGTTGTTAAGTTGTTTGTGACGAGCAGTGGTGTGAAGTCTGTCAACAAAATTTAGAGGATTGACAACTCCATTGATGCCTCATCCTGCTCAAAATACTTGCTGCTTCCATTTTGTAAAAGGCCATACATCGTTCAATTCATAGAAAATTGGAAATTTTTGTGTCTGGTTCAGAACTTGTAGAAGAACCAAGTGAAGCTGGACTATTGGTTTGTACTCATGGTTTGATGCGAATTAAGTTTCCGAGTCTCTGGAAGCGTAACCACAGTGAATTTAGTTAGGATAAAGAACCTTTCCAGCAGTCAGAAGTGCCTGACTATAATGATTTGGAGATATGAATAGAGTTGTTGTTATCTTTAGTGCTATAACATGAATATTTGTTCTGGTTCTTATTCTATCAATGGCGGTAGTTGCTACTTTTGTTTGTTCCATTCTTGGATCACAAGTTTGTGTAGCTAATTTTGTTGGATATTCTTTCTTCTCTTGAAGTTATTGGGAATTGGTGTTGCTGTCCCTAATTGTGTGTCTCTTGTCTTTTCATTTGGAAGGGGATCTTCGGGAAACATTTATTATCTTACTTTCTTAAATCAATCGAATAAAAGAAATGTAGGTACTTTATTTTGGTCCTTGTATTTGTATGTATAGCAAGTATTCTATTGCTGCTGTCTCTAGAGCTTGGGTCTAGTGGTAAGAGTGCAACACGTGACATTTTAGGGGCACCTCAGGGGTTTGAAGTCCTGCTACAGGAAAACACCTGATATTTAAGTGGAGAGGAGTAGAGGGGCAAGTTCATTATCCACCAAGTATCAAACTGTTTGTCATTAGCTCTCGGGTTTTTTCTTGGTTATAGAAAAATTATTGCATAGCTACCAATAGGAAATAATACTAATATTGTATTGCTGAATCCATGCTTAAAAAACATGTTTTGTTGAAACACTTATTTTTGGAGAGCGGTAACTTGAGTATTAAAGAAAATTAATACTTCTAGCAACTAGACTCAAAAATCAATATGATCTACTTACTCTTGAGTGCAATTTCTGATTCTTAGCATAGACTTGTCTTGGTTGAGAGATCAATCAAGAGGTTGCTATTGCATCAGACTGACTGTGTCGTTCCATTACTCTCTCTACATGTTTGTTTTTCCCAATAAATCAATCAATTGATTAATACCAGCTTTAGAGGATATATCAGTTGTATGAATCCTCTATATTAATCACGTTCTATTAGGGGCCATTTGATTGTAGCACTCAATAATCGATATAAAAATAAACTAGAGGATCTGTACATTGACACTCGTAACACCAGCATAAAGATCTCTAACCAAAGTAAAAGCACCTGACAAACATTAGATCCAATGTATGTGTAACAACATGTTAATTTTGACTAATTGATATTGCCTTCATGTAACATTTTTCTTCTTTTTCTATTGTTTTTAAAGGGAGATTATAGCTCTTACGAGACAAATTTTCTTTCTGAGATTTTAAGTCTGCATTGTCCCCTTTAGCACACCTATTGGCAAGTGTATTGTGAAGTTTACATTCACATGACAAACTGTTTCATGAGATCTTCTCTCGCTTTTTCATCTATGTTTGCTACTTGCATATCCATCTTGAGTTTCATATTTCTACAACACATTCTGGATATTTGTTTTGGGTTTAGTGGTCAAACGTTCACTCTTCTCCGGAACTTATATTTTATTTTGTTGTTTTTCCATTTTTTGGATTACGATAATCAATTTTCCATGAAAGTAATCCAGAAAGGGCACATGATAGTTATTTGTTACTGCTTTGAGGCTGCTTGATTCACTGAAATAGTAAAATCATGTCTATACTTTCAGGTCTTCAAATATGCTTCATGAAAGAACTTAAATATTGCTGATATTTGCTATCAAGGGCCACTATGGGTGAAAATGCAAAAAGGCGAAAGTCTTTGTGGGATGCTGAAGAAGAGAGTCCAAATAGTCCGAAATATGAGGAATGGGGACCTCCAAAAGCCGACAATTCATGGCAGTCCAAAAGTAGATCTGGTTGGTCGTCTGGGGACAATGTTACGGGACCTGAAGATTCGAGGAAGGAAAACTATCATTACAAGAGCATGTCTCCAGCTTTCGAAAGGCGGGGAAGGCGAAGCAATAGCCACTCTCCAGATAATGGTCGGGCCCAGTCTCGCAGGTCTGTTTACAATATTTAGTTTAATGATGCATCGTACTCATGATTATCAAAAGATATTGATCCCTTATTTGTAAAACCTATTAGCTCTCAAGTAAGGTTGTTACTTGGGTTTGAGTTTTTGATGCATTTCATGTATCACAATTTGCAAAGAAAGAAGCTCTGGCTGGTGGGACGGCACTACTTCACCTTTTATATTTTAGTTTTACCTGCTCCAAAGTGTGTACATGTTTATTTGATTTTCCATCATTCTTTTGGTGCTCTCTCCTTTTTGCCTGATCTTCCCTTTGGGTTGAGGGGAAGGGGAAGAGGGAATTGGGCTAGAAGACATGGTTGATCATTCTTCTACTGATATATTGTGGTTTGTTCGTTTTTCATTTGATAGATACCCCGGTAGAGCCAAGAGCAGGAGCAGGAGCAGGAGCCGGGGAAGGGGAGAAGGTAGGAGCAGGAGTCGCAGCAGGGGACGGGACAGGTTTAGGACCAGGAGCAGAAGCAGGAGCAGGAGCAGGAGCCGGGACAGGGGTAGTATGAGAGTTCAGAATAGGAGTCGTAGTCCTCCTCACAGTTCTAAACGTGATCCATATGCATCAGGTGATAGAAGAACTGGCCTTCATATATCTTCCCAGGTATGCAGAAATTTTGCAGCGGGGAATTGTAGGAGAGGCAGTGATTGCAGGTTCGTTCATCCAGATGCTGCCAGTCATAGGGATGGAGGTCATTCAGAGGACAACTTATCAGAAAGATTGGGCAGTCGACCTGAGCGTGGGCATATCTCAAGGTATAATGATAGTGAAGGTCCTGGGTACCAATCAAGGGACAGGCTTCCTGACATGCATCATTTGGAGGATGAGCTGCACAGAAACCGGAGTAGAGGTACAATTACTTGCAGGAATTTTGTGAAAGGCAACTGTCGCTGGGGTGCATCATGCAGATTTTCTCATGATGGGGCCTCAGGTGATAACTATGACAAAGGCACTCGGAGTACATCCTTTGATCATGGTCAGGACAATCAAGCAACCAGAACCGGAAAATCACTTTGTGAGTACTTTGCAGCGGGGAAGTGCTATAAGGATAATTGCAAATTCTCTCATGATGCCACATCAAGAAATCATGAAATTAGGCCCTCAGATGACATTGGTGGCCATAGGTTTGATGACAAGAATAACTGGTTAGATGGTCCAAAGTGGGATAATGAAGCAAGGCCCTCCGACCTTGTAAAGGCTAGTGGGTGGGATGAAAGTGTTGTGAGAAAAGATACTGCTGTCACAGTTCTTACGGATAGGACCAATGAAAGACCCGGCCATAATTTCGAAAATGAGAACAGAGCCTGGGGAACAGAACCACAATTTATGAATTCTGACACAGAGAGAGGTGTTTCCCCTCACAGGGGCAGTGCTGGTCATGTTAATGCTTTGAACATTTCAGAATCTTCTGTTACACAAAACTTTGCAAATGCTCAAGATATTCATTTCACTTCCCAAGCTTCTGATCTAAATATGGAGAGAGCTTCAGCACATGTCCTTGGACATAATTCAAATCAAGGAGCTCCAGGCATCATTCTATCTGCCACTACCACTCAGCCTTATGTATCTGCTGGATCTTTTGTACAGCCACACGGACTGACAGAAGATAGCATTGCCAGAACACTTGGCTCTAATGCAGTAAATGAATTTATGAATCCTAGAGATAGTGTTCATCACGTCCGTTTGCCTGGGCAGAGCTTCAGTGGAACAGGTTTTGGTATGAGCTCTGAACATTCTGCAGTTCTGAATGGAACACACCAAGAACAGAATGTGTTCTTACCTATCCCATCTGCTGGCCACAATAAGAGAGAAGAACCTGGCACACCAGAGATGCTGGAGTTCAAAGTCCCACAAAATCTTTCTGGTACTGTTACTGGTGAGCAAGTACATCAAATGGAAACCTCTCCGGCATCTATGATAAAGAAATTTGAGGAAGGACTGAGGGAAGCCCAACTACAAAGTGTCTTAAATCCCTCTTGTCCTTCTGGAATGCTACCTTCAAATCCCATTTCTTCACTTGTTCATGCTCTATATGGTCAGACCAATCCTGAGATGAGGGTTCCAGATAACTACCACCCCCCAGATGGCTTAGAGCTGAATACATCTGGCAACTTTAAGTTGCCCCCTGACAATTCGTTCTATTTGGATAGAGATAGTAATAAGATTCATATGGACCAAATGAATCAAACATCTACTGTTGATCCTGAACTTGGAAATAATGATCAAATTGATGAAGTGAAGCAGCAGGAGAATAAATTAGTTGAAGTGGATGGAAAGGATAAACTAGCTCCCGAGGAATCCAAGGATGTGCAAGAATATGATCATCCAGGAGCTATGAATCTGCATGGAAAGGTTGAAGAGGGAAGCGGTAACAAAGATGAAAAGGTGATGCGATTATTCAAAAACGCTCTAATAGAGTTTGTTAAAGAGATCCTAAAACCCATATGGAAAGAAGGTAAGATGAGCAGAGAAGTTCATAAAACAGTTGTTAAGAAGGTGGTTGATAAGGTGACCGGTGCAATTCAAGGAGAACAAGTCCCTAAGACGCAAGAGAAGATAGAGCAATATCTGTCCTATTCAAAGCCTAAAATTACCAAACTTGTACAGGTGAGTTGCTTATTACACCGTTCATTCCTCCAAAAAATGAAGTTTTATTAGACTTTCCTATCTGTACTACCAGATTCTACTTTATCTCACATTGGGCTTACAATGTTGTTTTTTGTAAATATGATTCGTCATTGTGCACAAATGAACATCTATGTTACCCATAGGATGTGTATGTTTCTGTCTTTTTCTTGCTTCTGCTCTAGCCCAGGAGAGTGAGGGGAAGGGTGTGCATATGCAGTACTGAAGTTACCACATAGCATTGAACTCTGTGCATAAGGGGACGGGTGTGCATAATGTGTTTATTGAGTTTTGATTGTACGTCCGGAGGTGTGGGATCAATAGACATTTTGCAAGGCTTGTTCATCCTTCATTTTTTTTGAGATGTTGATTACATGTAAACTTTCACTTATTATTCTCTTGACAGGCATATGTGGAGCGACTTCTGAAGAATGAAGCTTGAGATGCCGTACTCCCCTTCTCTTCTGGACAAATCAAATTCAATAAGGACTTGATTTTCCAATATGTACTAGAAGGTTTAGCTATGTTAGATATCTTTGTTTGCTAAAATCACATATCCTCGTAGTTTTCACTAGTGTGATAGATTTGGTTTAGCAAGCCGTTATCTGTTACTCCGACCATTTATTTTCCGATTTACCCATGTTTGAGCATTATATGTAATTGGCCTTCCCTTCTTACAGATTCAATCACATGGTAGTTTCCTTTCTTGGTTGTGCTGATTTCTCAGTCTACCTGCTTATTAGCTTGTCCGTTTTCTTGTTGAGTCGATTGTATTTTTAACTTATCTATGATTTTATTAATGAGTACCTTGTTTGTCTGATACAATATTCTGGTGTGTTCCAGTCTTTTCCTAGCTGGAGTTTTCAGTTCATTTTCTTTCCCTACTTTATAAATTACTTGAAAAAAAGAAAATTATCATAGACTTGAATTTGCCCCATCTAGTGAAATTCATCTTGCAATTTTATGTATTGATTGTTGATGCTGTGACCAGGGACTTTAATCCCTCTCTCAGTACTGAGCTTGAAGTAGCCATCAGATCTGTGGGTCAGTGTCAAAGGTACTGCAATGCGGGATGTGTGGTAGACACACGTCACGAGTTTGAATCTTGTTGTAAACCAAGTCTGTTGTTTAAGTGGAGAAGGATGTCACGAGTTTGAATCTTGTTGTAAACCAAGTCTGATCTTTAAGTGGAGAAGGATAACGGACTAGCCAGAAAAAAAAAAGAGTTACATTAATTAACCTTGATATATGACATGACTGTTCACAAGATTTTGTAGCAGTATTAACAGTCCTTTCTCTAACATGAGGCAAGTCTATACTGCAGCGTAGCAACATCAAAACCCCTCCTTTCCTCATCAGAGATGGATTTAAGGTGTCTTTGCGTATTCAACTAAAGTTGTTACTTTTAGCTCGAATTATGTATATATATTATAAAAATTTATACGCATAATAAGATCACACCGATGGTAAACCAACTAACTCATGATCCTACATTGTTGTCCAACTCTATTCAAATTTCATGCCCAAAAAGGGACAAAGAAGAAGAAAAAAGGTGTCCTCCAGAAGCATGCAAATTGCAATGAACATAATGTAAGAAAGCATTACTGTAGTGGGCACTGCGCATGGTGTTAAATAGTACTAGGTGGACCAGCTGGTAAATCGTATGATCATCCACACACGTGAAAGGCAATTTGTCTAAAAGGTCAGATACATCGACAATCTCTTAAAACTTGTTAAATGGACGTTTGACTATGTTTCGTTGTAAAATTTGAAAAAAAAATACTTTTTGACCTTTTGTTTTCAAAGTGAAAAATTTGTTTGACCAGAAATACAAATTGAAGTGATTTTTGACCTTTTATGAGTAATTTGAAGTGAAAAACGTGAAAACACTTTTTTGTTCTTCAAATTCTTGATAATTTTGGAGTTGAGTTTCAGAATTTTATGGCCAAACATATTTTTCGGAGTTCAACTCTGGAAAAAAGTGAAAAAATTTCATGGTTAAACGCCTCTAGTTGAGCACGTAAACACATGATAAAACATTCCTATTAGACATTCACGACTCAAATTTTTAAATAATTTCTGCGCATATTCTTAAAATCTCATTCTATAGATTAATTAACCACATAAAACATCATTCACACGATTAAATTGACAAAAAATCCACATTATCCTCCATTTTTCTTTGACAAAATTTAGTGCTATGCACCACGTGATTGAGTTGAATGTCCACTTTTTAATAGTGACCTCTTCTAATACTTTTGTGGAGATTTTATTTTTTGATTGTGATGTAATTTTTAGGGACCGCCACGAATAAATTTCAATCATAGTACTATTTTTATCGACTCTAAAACGTCATGAGCCTAAATAACTTGATTTTTTTTTATGAACTATTTGTATCAGTGGATTATTTCAATCCAAAATTTGAGATAATAGGGATAATCAAAAAAAGGATTATGATAATTTTGCCGATGTGAGACTTTTCGATACGAATTCAGATTTAGTTGAACCCTAATATAAATACCAAACATCGAACTGAACAAATTAAACCTCCTTGTTGTGGTAACCTGTTATGCTAAATGGTAAATGTTATCTTGCCTTAATGTTCATTATCATAATAACAATAAGCTTTTGAAAATTGGTCCTAATTGAAGAGTTCGGAGCCTAAAGGACAAAAAAATTTGACAAAAGTTCCAAAATGGCACATCAAATTTTTTTCTAACCAAAAGGGCAAAATCTCTACTAACGTAGCGATTTTGTTTTGACGCTGTTAACAGATCAAAATTGCTGCCCTATCAGCGATTTTGTCCAACTTTTTTTTTTGTTTTTTTTTCTAGAAAATCGCTGCTATGGCAGCGTTTTTATAAAAACGAATTTATCTTATTTTTTTGGAAATCGTTGTGGCAGCGATTTTTGTTAATGTTTTTTTTTTAAATCGCTGCTGTTGCAATTATTTTTTTTAGAAAGATTTTGGTGGAAACTTTTTTTTTTTTGAAATTTCTGTCAACTAGTCCACATCTAATTGACAGAAATTTAAAAATAAAATAAAAAATTCCACCAGCTGCCTTTGGCAGTGATTTTAAAAAAAATTTACAATTAGATGTTTGATTAGTTGATAGAAATTTCAAAAACAAAAAAAATTCCACCAAAATCGCTGCCAAGGTAGCGATTTTATTTTTTTTTAAAAAAAAATTCCACTAAATTCGCTGCCAAGGCATCGATTTCTACCACAAATTTTATAATAACGCTGCAACAACAACTATTTTAAAAAAAAAATTAACGAAAATCGCTACCTTTTCCAAAAAAATAAAAAAATCATTTTTATAAAAACGTTGCCATAGCAGCGATTTTAATTGCAAAAACGCTGCATAGGCAATGATGTTCTGAAAAAAAAAAAGTTGGATAAAATCGCTAATAGGGCAGCGATTTTGATCTATTAACGGCATCAAATCAAAATCGCTACGTCAGTAGTGATTTTGACGTAGCGATTTTGCCCTTCTGGTTAAATTTTTTTTTGATGTGCCATTTTAAAAATTTTATCAATTTTTTTTTATCCTCTAAGCTCCGGACTCCCTAATTGAAAACACCTTTGTTTTTTTCTTGAGTGCATGAATGCTCTTAGCAAGCTGGCTTTCTCATTTTTTAGATTACATTAGGTAAAAATATATTTATATGTATTTAATCTAGATAAATACAATAATCGTAAGCGTGTAGGGTGGAAAATTAAAGAGAATTATTGTAGGATATAACTTGTTTTCCTTACTTTTAATATGAAAGTCATTTTTTCTGATTTTTAAAGGCCTCATTTTTTTAAAATTAATATTTTCTAGAATAATTTGACGAACGTAATTAACATAGTAGTTGTTGGTAGCTAATCAGATTGAGAACACAACATTTACTATGATTTATGGATTTTGGAAATCATTAATTAAGAACTTATATAATTATGGTTTTAGATTCTTTACCATATACATATCATTTTAAAAGATGCACGCAATGATAAATTAAGTTTTGAGTCCTTTTCCTTGTGCTTTTAAGGCCTAATACATTGTCAGTCTCTTAAATAAATTATATATTTTATCTAGACATTTGAATTAAGTCTTGTTCAACTCCTAATAAAGTATTTCAATTGGACATTTCTGATTCAATTTTATTTATTTTATTTTATTTTATGAAATATATAATTATAGGCCGTTCATCTTTACTAAAAAATAAGTTAAAACCTTACATGTCATTATCATGGCAAGGTTGATATTTGATAAAATACAAATTATACTAAATGCAGTTTATAAGTGTGAAATGTGACGTTCACAAGTGATGGCTAGTTTAAGGATTATAATTAATTGAATTGGATATCTATAAGAGTTGAGATTCATATTTTTCTTTTATATTTAATTATTTAAAAATAATTCCTCCACTCTAAAAAAGAAAAAAAAAAGATTTAAAAGTATAAAGACTCGTAACACAAAGTCAAAGGAAGCTCAATATATGTATAAATAATTTAACGTATTGATAGAAGTAGGATCAATATTTGAAATTTATAGACTTTGATCTTACTATTGAACTTATAACTTTTGACTTCGCCTCTATATTTATATAATGTAATTTTCCGAACAAAGAATATCAATTGATTCCTCATTGACAAAGAAGGCTCCACCACTTGTCCAAGTACTAATAAATTATTCTCAAGTAAAAACTTCTATACAAATATATAAAATTATTCAGCTTAATTACTTTATGGGATCGTTTAGCGTAAGGGATAAAAATAAATAGTCATGGGATAAAAAATAATCAAGACACAAAATCTTGATATTTTGTTTGGTTGTCAAATTTGGGATAACTTATCTCATCATTTATACTATAATTAATAATAAGATAATTAATTCTAAAATAACATATTCCTAACTAAACGACATTATCACTTCTAAGAGTAGTCTTAAACAAGCACTTTGCAACTATATTAAGCAAAGATTATTGTTTTCTGTTCATAAGTGGACAATAAAAGTTCTATCCAATATTCCAACTGATGGAACTTTCGACCAATAGCGTCCTCATGCCATGTCTATATGTTTTTGTACTTATATGATCCAGCTTGCAATTGCAAATACTCAATACTTGCAAGGCACAATAATCTATATATTCATTTGGAATTGAGTGATAATTTTAATTTCCATATAGCTGCCAAATAATAATTATTTATATTTTATGTGTTCAAAAGTTCGATTTTCACAAGGCTATTTTTTTATTCTACTCTTGTAAAGCAGTGTTCACAACTAGGTAAAGGTCATGTGAAGCTTCTAATTTTGTCTTCTTTTATATTGCAAGTATGGAGGAGTGGGTCACGCAATAAGAATTTTTATCGTGAATTAATGAGAAATCTTTTTATTAAATTAATTCATTGCAAAAAAAATGTAAAATAGAAAATAAATTTTCATTAAAATAGATATTTTTTTCTTTTCTTCCTGATTGCTATATAAAAATAGTTGTTAGAATCTTTTTCGAGTAGCGAGTTGATTTCATAAGGAATAAACCAAATAATCAATTAATAAACCAAAAAAGATCTCTTTTATTTCCCTTTAATTCAAACTTGAGCCGTGGGGAAATAATTAGCTTCACTTTTTATTGCCTGGATTTGAATTATTTAACTTAGTAGCATACACTATTGGTTAAAAAAACACCTTTTCTTCAACTTTTTTTTATACAAAGAGGATAAAATCATTTTTTAAAATCAAAAAGCAAAAAGTTATACAGATGTTGTCCCTATTTTATCTGTATATCGGCATTAAATAAAATTAATGTTAGATTATCATTGTTTGGCTAAGATTTGTCTAGTGAGTTGTGACCCCTACGATTAATTAAATGAAACTATAATTGTAATTCCTTAATAGCTTGTCCTATTGATTGGTTTGGAGCATATCTCGATTCATACTCAAAATCTAATATTATTTATTTATGGAAGAAAAATGATAAATATATCTCCGAATTATTATAAATGATAGTATGTTAATACTTTTCGTTATATTTTGAGGTTATTCATAACCCTACCGTAGATTTTTTGGGTGTATATACCCTTATAGCAACAAAGGGACACATATATATCATTATCTAAACGGTCTATCCGAAATCAATGTAATCCCTCCGTCCTATTTTATGTGCGATAGTTTGACTCGGCACGAAGTTTAAAAAAGAAATGAAGACTTTTAAAATTTGGGTCTAAAATGAATGATAGAAATTCGTATGACTATAAATCATTTCATTAAGGGTAAAATAGACATTTTAAAGTTAAATTGTTACTTAATATAAAAATGTGTAATTCTTTTTGGAACTGATTAAAAAATAAATTAAGTCATATAAATTGGGACAGAGGGACCCCCCATGACCTAAATAACTTAATATTAATGTACCAGATACATATATTTTTGCTACCAAATACACTAAAAGAGGGATAGAGACGACCAAGAGAAAGAGAGAGGCAAGTGAGATAGGAGGAAGGCGAGCCAAATCCCTAAATATATGTGAATCACATTATACATATGTATTGAGAAGGGCAAGCGAGAGAGGAGAGTGATGAGCTAGATAGGAAAGATGTGAGGAAGAGAGTCAAATACGTGTGAATCTATTTGGATACAGTATATTTAGAATATATTACATTTAATTTTGACCCAATATATCTTGTTGTATTTGAATTCAATATATGTGTGTAAAATCCAAAATTTTATAAAATTCATAATATTACAAACTAACATCAATCTAAATAATTAACTCGTAAACTAATTACTTTTCCTATTTTCATCAATCCAATTCTGAAAGCAAAGTAACAGACAAAACAAAATATCCTATTGACTAGATTAATAAGCTGCCAAATAGATCTGAACTACCCAAAATTCACAATTCTATGGTTATACCCCCTATTTTGAGGTGGGGTGTGGGGTAATACTCAACTCACCCACTGCCCACTGGTCTGCAAGTCTGCAACTTCATAACGTCTATTTCTTCTTCTTCTTATAAAGAAAAGAAAATGCCAGCAATGCTGTCACAGGCTTTTTAACCTCATCATAACACCACCGCACTATTCACCAACCCCAAGAACCAAAAACCTGCAAACTCTCATTCTATCCTACTTCTTACCTATTTAGTTTTCTTGTTATTATTATCTATATATAGCAAATATTGCTTTCTGTTTAAAAAGTATCCGGAATTCACATGCTTTTCTTACCACCCTTTCCCCTTTCTGTTATAAAGATTTGATTTTTTTAATAACGGAGGATGTGAATGAGCCAAATTTAAAGTGTTTTAGAGAAAAAGAGGGTAAAGATTGAATCTTTATGAGGTTTAGTGAGATGGGTGTGTGGTGGTTTTGTGGATTGGTCATTTTGGGTTTTGTGATTGGAGGAAAAGGGTATCCAGAGGAGGATTTAGTGAAGGCATTGCCTGGACAACCTAAGGTTGGTTTTAGGCAATATGCAGGGTATGTAGATGTGGATGTGAAAGCTGGGAGGAGTTTGTTTTACTACTTTGTTGAAGCTGAGGTGAAACCTGATGAGAAACCACTAGCTCTTTGGCTCAATGGAGGTGTGTGTTTTTTAACTTTTGTTGATCCATTTTAAAGAAATGTGACTAGGAATTTTAGGTGTACTTTTCATGTAGTTTTTTGGTAGTACTATTTGCTTGGGGTTTGAGCTTTTGTTTTTTGTTTGTTTGTTGTGAGTTGCTTTTTTTTTGTTTAGGCTTTATGTATTCTTTTGATGTTTGGCGAAAAGGAAACAGCTTGCTTGGACCAAGTGTCACAAGCCCACAAGAGAGTAAATTTGATATAGTGAGTTGGAGCTTAAAACTGTAGTTGAATTGAACCAATCTAGAGCTTCAAAAATTAGAGTGAACTTATAATTGAGTGAAAGTTTACATCTTTAATGAGTGCTGCCATTAAACTAAAAAATTACATAGTCGGTGTAATTTCACAAGTGGGGTCTAGGAGGGTGATGTGTATGCAGCCTTACCCCTCCGATAGACTGTCGGCTCAACTGAAGCATATAGAAAATAATGGAGAAAAAGAACTGTAGCAGAGTCAAGAACACTATAATGTCAAGAGTAGTAAGCCTGATATTAAACTAGTGATAAATAAATTGCAGAAATGTACTTTTTCCTGTACTTTTATTTAATTAAAATGCTATGAATTTGGTGAATTATTTCAAGGCAAGAGTCAAGAACACTAAAATGTCTCATGTTTGGTTTCAGGGCCAGGTTGCTCATCAATTGGTGGAGGTGCTTTTACAGAGTTGGGACCATTCTTTCCCACAGGTGACGGTAGAGGTCTTCGGAGAAATTCAAAATCATGGAATAAAGGTATGCTAAACAGGGTAGGGAGTAGCTGATTATAACATGTTTAGAACAATATCGAGTAATGAGAATGAACTTACCACTTCATGTCTTTGTCTTCTGTAGCATCAAATCTCCTCTTTGTTGAATCTCCAGCTGGAGTAGGATGGTCGTACTCAAATACAAGTTCAGACTATACCACTGGTGATGCAAAAACTGGTAAAACAAAGAAGCAAAGATGCTGTGATCAAGCATTAGCTGTATTTGAATATCAAATTTAAGAATTTAATCCTACCTAATGGCTGCTGTTTTTCCTTGTTTCTACTGGCAGCTATGGATATGCATATGTTCATGATGGAATGGGTGAAGAAATTCCCGGCATTCAAATCAAGGGAACTATATCTCACAGGAGAGAGTTATGCAGGTCAGAGACATTTAAGATGTGCAATAATGTTATGAGAATGTTTAAAACAATTCAAGAAAAAATGCTTGAACAACGAATTTTTTCGAATAGAAAATTTTGGTGACTTGGTACTTTGAACTTCTTATTATCTTGACAAAAGTACTTCTCTTATTGATCTTCTTTTCAATTTTTGTTCTAAAAATTGGAAGAGAGAACCAAGAAATTTTCCCACACTCTCCTCTGTATAGTGGAGAGTCCTATAGACTCATAACTTGTTTAGACCTTTTAAAACTCAAACTAATCTTCTATTCTGATTTTGAACTATCAAAGTTATGAAGATTGCATAGTTTTGTAATTGCTGTTGAAGCTTGAAGAGAACTGTAGGGAAACTATGAAGAACCGAAAACCTGTTGCTTGTCCTTCTTCAACTGGTCCCTCTGCCTAGTGGTTTATAAGGAGTGCTTTGACGCTTAGACTTGTCAGGAGAGGGGATTAACCTAGGCCTGTTCTTAGCAGGGTGGTGATCTACAGTTTGCCTGTCATGAAATGAAATTCGTGATTCTGTTCTGCTCTTTCTCTTCTTGCTGGTAATATCCCCCGGGCTGACATTGTTTTACCTTTTCTTGTTCAGGGCATTACATTCCACAGTTAGCTGCTGCTCTTCTAGACCACAATGAACACTCAAAGGAATACAAGTTCAACATTAAAGGAGTTGCAGTAAGCAAACATTTTACCCCTCTTATGCATACCTTTATTAATTTCTTTATCTTCATACTTATCTTCAGCAATTTTTCCGTGTGTATGCTCGTTAAACATTTTCATTTTCTTTGTTAGATTGGGAATCCGCTTCTGAGACTTGATCGTGATGTTCCTGCAACCTATGAATACTTTTGGTCTCATGGAATGATTTCTGATGAAGTAGGCCTAACAATTATGAATCAGTGTGACTTTGACGATTATACCTTTGGCAGTCCACACAATGTTTCACAAGCATGCAATAATGCCATATCTGAAGCAAATACCATTGTTGGTGAATATATAAATAATTATGACGTGATCCTTGATGTGTGCTATCCGTCTATAGTGGAACAAGAGCTGCGATTAAAGAAAATGGTATCTGGTTCCCTTCATTCACTCAGCTTCTTTATATCTGTGTTTCTACTGGAACTTAATAGTGCTTTTCCCTTTGCAGGCTACTAAAATTAGTGTAGGTGTTGATGTGTGCATGACCTATGAAAGGCGCTTCTATTTTAACCTTCCGGAGGTTCAGAAAGCCCTTCATGCAAATAGGACGAACTTGCCTTATAGCTGGTCGATGTGCAGCAAGTAAGTCTGTAAAATATCAAGTCCACAATATTGAACCATAAACAGACACGCTAACAGATTACATCTTTGATGTTAACCATTTCACTAGCAATTTAGAGCCTTCGACTTCTAAACTTACTATGTCAAAGCCCAAAAATTTAATGAACCATTATAAGATATTTGTAGATTATAACTAATGGATTATTACTTCTATTGCAGTATTCTGAAGTACAGTGACACAGATGGAAACACCAATATTCTTCCATTGCTTAAAAGAATAATCGAAAACCATATCCCTGTTTGGATTTTCAGGTAAAGATTCCAAATTAGACAAAAATCCATAATCTTGTTCCATTTCTCCTAGTACCAAAGTCAATAGTGCTTGATTCTGAATTATACTCGCCTGCAGTGGAGACCAAGATTCTGTTGTGCCATTGCTTGGATCCAGGACCCTTGTTCGCGAGCTAGCTCATGACATGGGGTTCAAGATTACAGTCCCTTATGGAGCTTGGTTTCACAAAGGACAGGTAATGCTCTCCTCTGATATCAAACACTTCCTTCCAAGTTCCAACAACGGTTGATGAGAACCTTTAAGTATAACCATTTGTTTGTCTCTTAAACAGGTGGGAGGCTGGCAAACAGAGTATGGCAATCTGTTAACCTTTGCCACTGTTAGAGGTGCTGCACATATGGTACCATATGCACAACCTGCAAGAGCTTTGCATCTGTTTAGTTCATTTATACGTGGCCGGAGGCTCCCAAACAACACACGTCCCTCCATCGACGACTAGGAAAAATCCTCCAATGAGCACTTTAAAGTTGGTTATAGGTATACTTGAGTGAGGATGAACATTAGGAGCTTCCTATATAAACAGGAAGAAGCCAAATCATTGCATTGATAATTGGCTTTGAAGTAGCTGAAGATTTCCTAGATTGACAGTGTGATGGAGATTGAGGGAACATATGTCAAGAATTCTCTTATCTTAAATTTCTTCGAATGAAATAAAGAAAGCCAGCATTCTCAAAACGTCACTCAACTTGATAAATTTATCTACAAAACATTTTTTTTTCCGTAACAATAAAATCACTTACTATTCTTTTATTTCTCTATAAATCTAACATGCTGAAAACTTGAATAAAATCACCAAAAAAACCACCACCATTTCAGATTACCATAACTTTTAAGAAAAAAATCTATAAAAGAATAAAGAGCCTATCTTTTTCTCTCTTTTCTTTCCAAATCTAAATACAAGATAAGATTTTTTTTAAACTACCATACAGTATATCCACAGATTAAACAAAGAGTTATGGCCATAAGCCCATAACCTTCCCTATTGCAGCCAAAATAAAGCATGGCATTCAGATAGCATTGAAGGGACTTAGCAATAATATAGAGTTTTAGGGTGTGTTTGGTATGAACGAAAATGTTTTCCATGAAAAATGTTTTTCATGGAAAATATTTTCCTAGAAAATGTTTTCCTGGAAAAACAAGTTGATTTTTGATTTATTTTCTCATGTTTGGTTGGTGACTAGAAAATATTTTTCGGAAAAGATTTTTAGTGTTTGATTTATGAATGAAAAATGTTTTTGAGAAATATCTTTTATTTATACTAGAGCAGAAAATAATTTTT